>PISX010012365.1:0-61005 GCA_004024625.1 Mellivora capensis | reverse complement strand
AGCATGGAGGTTCCTCAAAAAGTTGAAAATAGAACTACCCTATGACCCAGCAATTGCACTACTGGGTATTTACCCTAAAGATACAAACGTAGTGATCCGAAGGGGCACGTGCACCCGAATGTTTATAGCAGCAACGTCTACAATAGCCAAACTATGGAAAGAGCCTAGATGTCCATCAACAGATGAATGGATAAAGAAGATGTGATATATATACACGATGGAATACTATGCAGCCATCAAAAGAAATGAAATCTTGCCATTCGCAACAACGTGGATGGAACTAGAGGGTATCGTGCTTAGTGAAATAAGTCAATCAGAGAAAGACAACTATCATATGATATCCCTGATATGAGGAAGTGGAGATGCAACATGGGGGACTAGGGGGGCAGAAAAAGAAGAAAAGAAACAAGATGGGATTGGGAGGGAGACAAACCATAAGTGACTCGTAATCTCACAAAACAAACTGAGGGTTGCTGGAGGGAGGGGGTCGGGAAAGGTGGGTGGGGTAATGGACATTGGGGAGGGTATGTGCTATGGTTAGTGCTGTGAAGTGTGTAAACCTGGCGATTCACAGACATGTACCCCTGGGGATAAAAATTTGTTTATAAAAAATAAAAATTAAAAAAAAAAGAAGTTGCAACAAAGAAGATTTTAGTTCATTATAAGGAAAAATATGTTAAAAATTAAAACCCTCTTCAATAATGATATAACTTTTCTTATGAAGTGAGGAACTCTTCATCATTATAAAGATAAAGCAGAAATTAGATGACTGTTAAGTATCCATTCATTGATTGATTCAGTCATGCATTTATTTAACAAATACTTATTGGGTTCTTGCTTATGTGTCAGGGATATTAAGCTAGATATATCAAAGATACAGTCAACTCAAAAATTTTATAGAAGTTCTGAGTTTAGGGCAAGAATTGGAAAGGTAGGAATTAATCAATAAAGTTTGAGGCAATTCTAAATGTATGTGTCTTATATACCTGAATTGTTCACATTTGTATAACTCAGATGACTTTCAGCCAGTCCCTGTATTAGAGTAAAGTTCTACACCATGTTCCCCATCTTCTCTCTTGTGGCTTCTTCCTTGTCTTTAGCTTATTGTTGAGTAGTTACTTTTTTAGACAAATTGAGTCAGGAGCATTGCTTTGGTGTTCTCATTTACATGGGAAGTTGTCAGGCCTGATCTGACCTGACTTTCCATCAGGAATATAAAGGTGACGGATAGTCAATTTCAAGGATTCATGATCCATTTTACCACAGTGCTTCACCTTGCAGCTAAGTAATACAGCTGTGATAAAATCAGCCATAATCACTGCATCTTACTCAGCCCTGCCTTGGCTATAAATACTAGTTTCATAACAACAACAACAACAAAAAAGCGAATGAAACGAGAAGGGAGATTGAAGAAAGATGAAGGCAAATATGAAGGCTTATACATAGTGACTAACGGGAGAATGTGTTTATGGTTTTTGCCCTATTCATGTTTTTATCGAGAGAATGGGAACATACATCATGCAATGAAGAAGTTTTCTTGTAGCTGATTCTTCCAGATCAATTATAACATTTTATTGAGCATTTATATGCATTCAGAAAAAAATCAGCGTAATACATTGGGACAGACAGTTAAATCCCAGCCAAGAAGACCTACCTGTACATATATGCTTATGTGCATATATGCATATATGTATATACATAAAACAAACCTCTTTTTGGGAGACAGATATAGAGACAATGGCATAAATACAAAATATGGGGAGAACTGAAGAGAGTGATAAGATTTGGAACCAAAATTATGTACTCATTCATTGTTGAGCCACACACTCTTCTAGATGTGAAGGGAAAAGCAGTGAGAGGAGCAGAGAAAAAGCCAGCCCTCCAAGAGCTTTCAGGTTAGGGAAGCTACAAAAAAATAAACTAGATAGTATGTTAGTAGTGATTTAAAAAAAAAAGAAACATGAAGAAGGAAAGGACATAGAAATAATCAGGTATGGAAAATTTTTCAGATTCTCTGGCTGATATTTTAGACATCTCCCTAATAGGGTAACAGTTGAGTAAAAGACTTGAAATAAGTGAAGAATAAGTCATACAGATGCTTAGGGGGAGGGAGGAACTAGGGCCTGGTATGTGTGGACCTTAAGGAGGCTGGTATAGCCATTGTGGCCTAAGTGAGGGGGAAACAGGGCCAGAGAGGCAGCAACAGTTGGAATGGGAAAGGAATCCCTAAGACAATTCATGAGGCCTTGAGCTTTTGCTCAAGACACTGGAGTTCCTTCAGCCTATCAAAGGACAGATATCAAACAGGGAATTAGATCTGTGAGATTAGAGGGAAGGGTCTAGGTGGAGGGTTCAAAGTTAGGAGTCCTCAGCATATTAAAACCACGGGGCTAGATGAGATAATCTAGCTCAAGACTGAGCACAAAGCACACCAACACTTGGAGATGCTCATCTGGAATTTGTAATTGGTCAGCTTTGTATCATCAGCCCTGTGATTCTCAATTGCTTCTTTCCTTGGATGAGTTCTAACATATGAGCATATTGGGGGGGGGGTGGGAGTGGCACAGATCACTTAGGTGTGGTAACATTAATAATAATAGAAGCATGATTGGTGTCAAGAAAAAAAATTATTGAAAATACTACATGTCAACAAGACAGAAGAAAGAGAAATTAAGGAGTCAATCCCATTTACAATTGCACCCAAAACCATAAGATACCTAGGAATAAACCTAACCAAAGAGGCAAAGAGTCTATACTCAGAAAACTATAAAGTACTCATGAAAGAAATTGAGGAAGACACAAAGAAATGGAAAGATGTTCCATGTTCATGGATTGGAAGAACAAATATTGTGAAAATGTCTATGATACCTAAAGCAATCTACACATTTAATGCAATCCCTATCAAAATCCCATCCATTTTTTCAAAGAAAAAGAACAAATAATCCTAAAATTTATATGGAATCAGAAAGACCTCGAATAACCAAAGGAATATTGAAAAAGAAAGCCAAAGTTGGTGGCATCATGATCCGGACTTCAAGCTCTATTACAAAGCTGTCATCATCAAGACAGTATGGTACTGGCAAAAAACAGACACATAGATCAATGGAACAGAGTAGAGAGCCTAGATATAGACCCTCAACTCTATGGTCAACTAATCTTCAACAAAGCAGTAAGGAATGTCCACTGGAAAAAAGACAATCTCTTTAACAAATGGTGCTGGGAAAGTTGGACAGCCAATGCAGAAAAATGAAATCGGACCATTTCCTTACACCACACACGAAAATAGATTCAAAATGGATGAAGGACCTCAATGTGAGAAAGGAATCCATCAAAATCCTTGAGGAGAACACAGGCAGCAACCTCTTCGACCTCAGCCGCAGCAACATCTTCCTAAGAACATCGCCAAAGGCAATGAAGCAAGGGCAAAAATGAACTATTGGGATTTCATCAAGATCAAAAGCCTGTGCACAGCAAAGGAAACAGTTAACAAAACCAAAGACAACTGACAGAATGGGAGAAGATATTTGCAAATGACATATCAGATAAAGGGCTAGTATCCAAAATCTATAAAGAGCTTAGCAAACTCAACACCCAAAGAACAAATAATCCAAGAAATGGGCAGAGGACATGAACAGACATTTCGGCAAAGAAGACATCCAAATGGCCAACAGACACATGAAAAAATGCTCCACATCACTCGGCATCAGGGAAATACAAATTAAAACCACAATGAGATATCACCTCACACCAGTCAGAATGGCTAAAATTAACAAGTCAGGAAATGACAGATGCTGGCGAGGATGCGGAAAAAGGGGAACCTTCCTACACTGTTGGTAGGAATGCAAGCTGGTACAACCACTCTGGAAAACAGAGTGGTGGTTCCTCAAAAAGCTGAAAATAGAGTTACCCTATGACCCAGCGATTGCACTACTGGGTATATGCCCTAAAGATACAAACGTGGTGCTCCGAAGGGGCACGTGCACCCAAATGTTTATAGCAGCAATGTCCACAATAGCCAAACTATGGAAAGAACCTAGATGTCCATCAACAGATGAATGGATAAAGATGTGGTATATATATACAATGGAAATATGCAGCCATCAAAAGAAATGAAATCTTGCCATTTGCGACGACGTTGATGGAACTAGAGGGTATTATGCTTAGCGAAATAAGTCAATTGGAGAAAGACAACTATCATATGATCTCCCTAATATGAGGAAGCGGCGATGCAATGTGGGGGGTCTGGGGGGGTAGGAAAAGAAAAAATGAAAGAAGATGGTATTGGGAGGGAGACAAACCATAAAAGACTCAATCTCACAAAATAGACTGAGGGTTGCTGGGGGGAGTGACGGAGGGAGGGGGAAGTGGGGTTAGGGACATTGGGGAGGATATGTGCTATGGTGAGTGCTGTGAAATGTGTAAACCTGGCGATTCACAGACCTGTACCCCTGGGGATAAAAATACATTATATGTCTATAAAAATAAAATAAAATAAAATAATAAAAAAATAAGAAAAGAAAATACTACATGTCAGGCACTGAGCTCAGCATTCTCTGTGTGCCTGCTTTCATAGCCATTCCAATCCTGCAGATGTGGTGGAATCATCCCCATTATTATTGTTATTGTTGTTATTGCCATTCTGTGTGTGTGGAAGTGGAGGTCTTGAATGTTGAAGACTTGCTCAAGATCAGACATTGAACGAGGTGTATCTGCTTTCAGAGCTTGAGTCAATGATAACATTGCTGTGCTGATGTTCCTTCCCATGAGCTAATACTCGGAGTCCTTCTAGGGATTCTCTCTTGTATTTGTCAGTAAGAATGATTTCTGCACTTCGTTTTATCTGCACCCACGCCCATTTAGAACTATGGAAGCATTTCACCCTGAGATTGCATGATGTCAGTTGTTACGTAGGGAGGGAGAAGGGATTTTAACGTGCATGCAGAACTGAATTTGATTCTACCACTACCTGTGTTTTGGTGGGGAACTTACTTAACCTCTCTAGAGCCTCTAATTCCTTATCTGTGAAATGGGAAATATGTCACCTACCTAAGTGGTACTTAATCCCAGAACGATGCAAGGATGAAGTGAGATGCACATGCAAAGTACCTGGTAGAGCTCCTGGAACAGGGTAGGCACATGATAAAAATCGCCAGTGTGCTGCATGCCTCATCATTATGATTCGCACCACCTTCTACCTATTCATCGTTGTCTTTGAATACCGTGTCCTATCTGGTTGTACTCTATCTGTCATGTAAAGCTGGATCTGCACCTTCCTCTGTCTTCTAGAAATCTGCCAAACACCCCCTCTGCACATCAGGCAGTTTCCAGATCCTGGTCTTTATGCAACTCACACTTTTGTTTCCCATTATGCCTTATATTATGGCATCCTTCATCTTGCAAGGAATTCTAAGTGTATTATAAATCCTTGTAACAAAACCATAAGGCAGATTGACTTGGTTATAGAACACATTACAGGGAGAAGCAAGGTCTTTATCATTATTTTTTTCAGTATTGAATATTTACTGAATTTATGTTATGTATTGGGTACTCCAAAAACATAACACATGGTGCCGACATTACCACTGCCCTCTCTAAGCATTTATTTTAAACACAAGCCTCCTAAGTCTCATATCACTGAGCTGAGTGTCCCTTCCTTGTCGCTATACCTACACACCCAATAAAACAAATTCATAAAAAAATCTGAATTGGGTAAATAATTTCCAGGAAATTTACTTTATAACTATTTATTTATTCCTAGTTCATGTTGACTTATTTTTATTAGACAGAATATATATGAAATTAATGCAAATGTTGCTGAATTGTGAAATTAGACTTCCCAGACTGCATTTCCCTTTCTTCTGTTGATGTTCCTGAGGCTGCTGGAGTGCATTTCACTCTTCTGTTCTTTGCTAACTTTGAGGTTAACTATCAGTTCCCCTAGGCTTCTCTCTACTCCATTCACTTCTGCTATGATATTTTTTTCATATAGTCTCTGATAGTCTATTTGTTTTGAAAAATGTATCATTGCCTTCTGCCCTCTTCCTCCCCGTTTCCTTCAGGTTTCCATTTCATGTTCCAGTGACAGGAAATAAGGGGTAAAAAGGAAGAGGTATGTCTTTGGGACAGGCAAAGGATTCCTACTGGATTCAGTGACTTAGTACGAGCAATGCAACCTCCCCAAATACATTGTTCCGAAGATAGAACATTTCCAAGTCGGTGGATGTAGATTTCAGGAAGGCTTCAAAAGTATTTGTGTGTGAACTTAAAAATAGCTCTTGGGTGCAAAAAGGGTCTACTTAAGATAATTGATGGCAATAACAATATAAATGTAAAACACCAGTAAACAAGGTGAGTTCTAAGCCTCTACTCTTGAAGCAGGAGGAATTGAAAACTAATTGTAAATCAATGGTATGAACCCAGTGTATTTTTATAGCTAAAAAAAAGACAAATGATGGGCATTATTAGAAAAGTTATAAGAAACCAAACTGAAATGCCTCTATGCAGATCTTGTTGCCAAAACAAAATATGCAGGAATGAGGTAGTGAGATTTAGCACTCCTGAATTTAACCAGAGTCAAGAGACAGCCAAATGAAAACAGATTTCTGTTTCCAGTTTAGAAACACAGAGAGTGATTGCAATATGAGGATATGAGATCAATAAGTGTGTGTTTTCTACACAATGTGTTTCATGGAGCAGTAGTTACACTAGTAGGTTATAACTAATTTGTGACAATAAGAATTGAGAATTGTTTGGATTCCAACGGGACTTCTCAGAGAGTCTGATATTCCAGTATTTATTTTTAATCTATAAGAAACATGTAGTGGTCTTGGTTGCCCAACATTATTTGACCATAGAGTCCTTTTCTTGTGTGTGGAACATCTTACAAGAGTGGAATTCAACTGACAGTCTTTAAGAATTTTTTTTCCCATATTAAGGATACCTCTCAAAGTAGAAAGAACAAGTGTCTAGACTTACTGACACCCTAAACTGATAAAAGCTGAAAATAAATATAAGTAAGTTCAAGCAAGCTTTTATTAAATGTTTGTTTATATGATCCATACATAAGGCCATCTAAAATGCTGAAGTACATTTTAACCTTTGTTGGAAAATTCAAGATCAACTGACCAAATAACACTTTTGGCAATTCAGAAAAGCTAGTAAAGTGAGTTTATTATGACCCACTATGTAAATATTTATTTTCTACTATTTTTACTTAAATGAATTATCTGACTGGGTGTCTCAAACTGGAGATTGACATAATTCAAGGACAAATGGTGCACAATTTTTTTCTTTGATAGGAAGTAATTGAAAATGTTACTTTCTGTATAGGAACAAAGTCAAGGGCCACCTGGGTGGCTCAGTTGGTTAAGCGTCTGCCTTCAGCTCAGGTCATGATCTCAGGGTCCTGGGATGGAGCACTGCATGGTGGCTTTCCCCTCAGCAGCAAGTCTGTTTCTCCCTTTTTCTCTCCCTCTGTGATCTCTCTTGCTCTCACTCAAATAAATATATTAAATTAAGGAAATTAAAATTACAGTAAATTTTGCATTTCTTCCAGGATACATATGCTTTTGTTCTTTTTTTTTTAAAGATTTTATTTATTTATGTGAGAGAGAGAAGATAGAGAGAATGAGCAGTGGTGGGGCAGGGTGGGAGAAGAGGGAGGCTGAGCAGGGATCTCAACACAGGACCCTGGGGTCGTGACCTGAGCCTAAAGCAGAGGTTTAACCAACTGAGCTTTCCAGGCACTCCAATTTACAATAATTTTAAAGATAAAATACCAGATGTTAGAGAGAAGTTAAACTTTTAGTAGATTATGCACCCAGATCCCTGAGGTGTCATAGGTATTCTTCGGTGCTAAAATTTGAGACCTTGGCTTAGGATAGCAAAATAACACCTGGGAATGCTAAAAGCTGTTTTAGTATATTTTGAATAAGGGGTATAGAAAAAAATCCACTATTTTAATAAATTCCAAAGATATATCTCTGCCTTATTATTAAGATCCATGTGTCAAAGTGGATGGAGATATACTACCCGTGGTCTCCAGTCGAAAACTGCTTCTTCAGTGAACTTGAACTGAACTTCACTGATTCACAGGATCACAGGATCTGTTCTAAATATTAGAAAAAAGAATGAGATGCTGTGCTTGATATTATCATGTCTCCAATGTGAACTTAATTCAGATTTAATGCAATTACTCTGTGTTGATTAAATCTCAAACTGTTATTAAAAAACTGAATTATTGAGGTTTACCACTTATATAACAAGTTTGGCCTTCTACATTGCATCATAAACCTTAATCATTATGTTGGCAATAATCGCTTTGTGGTTATTTAACATAAATAATTACTTCAGCTACTAAAATGAGATGATGCAGCATTACATTGTCCCTACAACTTGTAGGATAGTATTGCTATTTCTGCTTGAATTATTTAACTCTTAACATGCAGTCCTTTTCATTGCTCCTGTCTACTGAATACTAAGTAGAATGTATTATGGCCCTGGCCATGGAATTTCTAACTCTCTGCCACATCTTAATGTTACTAGGCCATATTTAATGACTGTCATCCAGCTCTTAAGGCTCTTTTCTTTCTTGTGGGATAAGAGTTTCTCTACACAAATGGACTCTTTAATGGTAAATCATCAGAATTTGGAAACCGGCTCTTTTCTTTGTTATCTTAATTATACATTATCTGTTCTATACCCATGTTTTAACTAGGGTTTAAGAAAAATAAGCATCCTGTCACTGTATTATTTTTGTCCCTTTTTCTTTGTTTTTGTTTTGCTTTAGCTGAATGTATACTTAGGTAAAAAGTGTCCAAGCAGGGATTTTTAAGGAACTGTGCTTGGTCTTAACAATGACGAGGAGGGGGAAAAATTGAGAATACACTTTCTTGGCCTCATGGAGTATACCATCTAGCCGGGAGGGTTGTAGGCACCCATTTTCCTATCTCCTGAAATTATTTTATAAATCTAGAAGGAAACAGTGTCTACTTTTGCTTATCTCATCCTAGGTCATAAATCATAATTATAACTCTTGAGGATGTTTTAAATTAAGATTACTATAAAGGTTTATCTATGACCCTCTACTTGGATTCTGAAGGTCATATTTTTTACCTGAGCTCAGGTCTCTCCGCTCCACTCCCCCTTGTCCCTTATAAAACAGAGAGAGAGTCTCCGGGGGTATAGCTCAGTGGTAGAGCATTTGACTGCAAAACAGAGAGTCTCCTTCAGATATTCAGTAGGGTCCCCCGATGCTTAGTTCTTGCTATTGTGACATTTTGGCCCAGGATGAGCCAGAGTTTAAGTTGTGCTTCTGCCATTCATTTATTTATGTGGCTTTGGAAAGTCATTCAAGTGTGTTGAGTCCCATTTTCTCATCTGTAAAATGTGTATAGCAATGCCTACTTTACAGAGTTGATGGAAAGAGTTGAGACAATGTGTGGAAACTACCAAGCACATGGCTGGCATGTTGTTCTTGTTCAGTAAATGGCAGCTGTATTATCTATTATTGATGATGGATTTACTATAGAGGCAACCTATGGGGATAAAATGATTCCTGTACACAAACAACTTGTCAGGCTATGCATTTGGTATCCATTTGTCTTAGAATATTGCATGAGAAATTATTGAAAAGTGGCCCACATGCTACCGCTTCACCATCGTGCACCTACCGCAGGCATTTTCAATCAATCATAGCCCAAACGTAGCCTTGTAATTTTTCTCAAAACGGTGTCCCAGGCAGCTACTACTAATCAATCACTATTGGCATGAGCGGTAAATCCTATTTGCCATCTAATAGCTAAACAGTGCAGTTTGGCAGATACGACGCAGTGGTTTTAAGAAATTAAGAACAATGAGAAGACATTTTGTTTAGAGCTACAGAAAACCATGATGTAAGAACCTTCTCAGAGAATGGTGAAAAGTAGCTGGGAGAGTCTGGAGCTCAGCATGACAGAACATGAGGATACGTAGGTAGACATTTGACAAGTTTGCCAGGATGTAAGTGATTTTTCACTCTGGGTATTGTGCAAATGCCAGCCAGAGCTAGCTCACTTCAAAGGGCAGGGATGTACATAACAATTTGTCTGTCACTGATTTACCTCTGTTGGGCAATGTATCTCATAGAAAAACAAAAAAGGAGTTTAATTTCTTCAAAGTCTTTGTTCAGATGGACCTTACAATGATTTTTAACTGTGGGTCTGTTCTGATTCATTGTCTCTAATTACCGGATTCCAGAATACCCAGACCCTAGATTGTGCCCCTCGCATGGTTCTCAGAGTTGGGCAAAGTGAACATGAGATAATCCTCCTACAGAGGACTGGGGAGACTTATGGCATCTTTTTAGGTTTGATATAGTCACACTCTTTTCTCTAAGGAGAAGTCTTCTTGTCTTAACTGTGAACTCACACAGGATGAATTATAAGCCCAAACACATAGCCATTTAAAAGATGCTACAGGAGATCAAAGTTTCACAAAAGAATCAAAAGCTCTTGCTGCTCTGGTGATCTCTAAGCCTCTCAGACCCAATCAAATATTCATTTCCTTGCATTTGGTCAGATAGCAGGAGTTAAGGTTCATGGACATGCCACGTAGAATATCAAAACAGAATACCTCACTGGCTGCTCCAAAAACCAGTGAATGTTTACTGTGGAATTTGCAGCCTGGACTCTACACTGTGTCCCTCAATCTTGTAATGGATCAGCTGGGGTATAACCTCACCCTTACATGTCTGATGACCCCAGACTTTGAGGACCAAAACAATCCTAAGGGGGCTTGATCAGGCTGTCAGGACTCAAGGGACTTGTGGCATGATGGCTATAATGAGTCAGACCTAGGTTCTGACTAATGTAAAATAAGGATCCTGACTATTCCATCAAGGATGTTTATTTTGGATGAAATGGTAGGCATACCATCATACATTCTAATAGATATCGGTTGTATGTAAGAAGGGAGTGGCAAGTATCGCTTTGATTAACTTTAAAATAGTAAAACTTTTATAGGTGCTTAAATTTTTAAGAAAAAAGATTTCAATCTCTTTTGATTTTGTTGGCCTCCAACTTAGGCCAACTTGAGATCATGAGTTTTACAAAATATGCTAGTGGGTTTTATTTATTTATTTTCATTTTGTTTTATAAATAAGCACTGTATTCTTTTTGACTTAGACCACATCTGGAGTCAGGTGTGACAAATGGGACTGATACAAATTGGGCAGCATCTCCCTTATGATGAATATGGAAAAGAATGGAAATATTTAGCTTAGAGAAAACTCAGGGCAGGTACCTATTTAAAAATAGTAGAAGGTATACCAAATGAGAAAGGATATATTTTATACAGAAGAACTCTTGTCTACAGGGGGCAGTTATTGGAAAACAAATTTTGTCTAAGAGCAGGGAAGAATATTTTTGTTAGTCAAACTAAGAGTGAAATGAAGCTTGCTATCTTGAAAGGTAGGGAATTTGTTTTCAATTGAAGTGATCAAGTGGAGATTGCCTGACCACTCACCGGAGAGACACTCCAAAATGCCAATGTTTCCTAATAATAAGAGGAGCCTTATAATATACAAATTCAATTTAAAAATTCAATAAATGTAAGTAAATTGCCATCCTATCTTTGATCTAAAAACAGGATAATGTGAAAGAGGCTTAAATTTAATATGGTGCAGTACTTAGGGAACTTAGTGCTGGGGAATTGACCCTGGAGAATTAAAGTTGAGCTGAAGGTACAAGCAGAGGGAAAGAAAGAATAAAAACAAAATAGCCTCATGGCTGTTTTCCGAAGTTGGTGGCAAGTGAGGGAGTATCCTTCTAGTCATCGGGGAGTTGCTGACAGCTGGTGTAGCAAAGGGACTGGAACAGAATGTTCCAGTCCAACAGGATAAGGAATCCTGAAGCTTCTTTCTGGGTTCTGGAAGAGTGTGTGTGTGTGTGTATGTGTGTGTGTATGTGTGAGAGAGAATGAAAATAATTTCTAAGAAAGGAGAAGAAAAGGGAATAGCCGTAAAAGATAATTCATAAACCAAGAACAGGAGGATCAACCGTGGTGGAAATGGAGGCCAAAACAGATGAGTCTAAAAGAAATGAACAGAATACACATGGAAAAGCAAAGCGATAAGGAAGCCAAATGTACCCTGGCTCACGTGGCAAAGGAAAAAAATCAGTTTGTGAATGGAGTCACCAATGCTACCTTTTCCAAGGCAATGGGCTCATTTGAGGACCAGCTATGATGGGACTCAGCTGCAAATGTTTACTCAACAGGTTCACCCGAGGCCTTTTTATCATCCTGATTTTGAAGAATTAGGAAGTGGAGTGCTTGACATTGCCCCTCTGTTACTCTTTTGGATAGATCACTTGTAGCTAGAAGCAGGCTCCCTCAAGGGCTCTTTGCCTTGGGGCTGCTCTCTCTGAGACCAGGCAAACCACCGTTTCCGTCAGAGGGTGTCCCTTCCTGCATGGCCGTTCTTGCCTTGGGCTCCAAAACAGAATAGTACCAGAGAAATGTCTTACTCTTAGTAAGCAGAGAGTTGGTCTTCTAAATGCTACTGTGATAAATCATCCATGTTCTGTGATGATGAGACTAGGTTACATGAGTCTTCCGGTTGTTTCTCCCCAGTCAGGCAATGCACAATCGGACAGCGATTTTCCATATAAATAAGCCAGAGTGTCTGCTCTAACCATGGACAAATCCAGACAAGATGAAGTTTGGTAGGGTTTGGAAGAAGTGAGTGTGAGCTTCTGTCACAATAGGATCTAATAAAGTGACATCTTTCTTCCCAAATACACTTCATTTAGTTTGAGTAATATGATCTACCCAAGCATCGGATTATGCATCTAAGGGGTTTTTGTGTGTGTGTGTTTCTTGTTCTGTTTTTTTTGTTTTTTTTGTTTTTTTTTTTTTGCAACAACAGAGAGTTGTGAAAAGGCCATTACAGGTCTAACACTCTGAGTTTTCAGGTCTCCTCTGTGTCATGTACATTCTGGAGCATGACTTAATTTTAAAATGGGAGAAAAAGGAAAAATTATTGCTGGCATTATGATATTAAATAAGGTTTATAATAGCAATAATCCCCCATGAAAACAGTTGTTATCATAGTTAATGCCCATTTTGTCAGTGTGTTAACCTTCCCTGGCTCTGCCTCGGGCCATTAAACGGCCAGCATTTGTTAAGCACCCCGGAGCAAGCGATTTCAGGGGGAATATTGCTGAGCTCATTTGCTAAGTGAAGCACCTGAGAAGACAGTGATAAATTCTACAGAGGTTCATGTGCACACACACATCTCTATGCAGACCTTTCCTAAGTCCTTCCTTGAAGAATGTCACGCTCTGGTATTAGTTCCGGGATAGTCGGAGCAGGTCCATGGCCCCACAGTGTCCATTACTACAAATCCACGCTATCTGGAACTTAGGCTATCGGGCCACTGCCTTAGCTGTCTCCTGCCATTCCTCCCATGGCCAGCTGGTATCACTGTTTAGGGTGTTTGATAATGTTAACTCTGACCCGCAAGAGAAGGCCATACCTTTAAAATGCTCAAAGGATATAACTAAAAACAGAGTAAAAGTGATGTTACTTGCACGCAGGAGCAAACCAGGAAAAGGAAGGGATAAGATGCTTCTACTATCCAGAAATGTCTGTCCCTTCAATAGACACATATTTGCAATAAATTACATCTTGGTTTTTTTTTTCAATAAATTACTTCTGTTGCTAATTTATCCAGTTATTAGATACATTCAGTGTTATCTCTTTTAATCATGGTAACATCTTTATGAGGCTTGTAACTGTTGGGTGCAGAATCCGAATTTTAATTCCAGTTCCAAGCCCTTCATCTCCATGATAGAATGCATCAATCTCCATTTCAAAGCAAAACAGGCAAGATTCCTAAAAAGTAGCAGCCTCCTACGTCATTTACATTGCTTGTCAGTTACTAGTGTTTGTTAAGGTCAGCTATTAGTTATTGTCCACAGAGGCTATGTTCAATACATCTTGCCCAAGTGTGAGCTGGTTTTCAAGGTCACAACAGTGCAGAGTTCTATAACCCAAATCCTGATCAGGAACATTATAGTGGACTTTATTAAAATTTACTTATTCTTGGGCACCTGGGTGGCTCAGTTTGTTAAGCGACTGCCTTTGGCCCAGGTCACGATCCTTGAGTCCCGGGATCAAGTCCCGGGTCCGGCTCCCAGTTCCACGGGGAGTCTGCTTCTCCCTCTGATCTTCTCTCCTCTCATGCTCTCTCTCACTCTCTCTCTCTCAAATAAATAAAGAAAATCTTTAAAAAAATATATTTACTTATTCTTTTACTCCAGAAATAATCTCATACTCTGTTACTATGGATGGTCCTTTGGTCCGGAATTATAAAACTCTAATTTTGAAAAGGATTTACCTAATTAGTTAAAGGTAGCTGCAACTATTCTCAACTACTTTGCTTCAGGGGAGAGAGAGTTCAACGCAATGTCATTTCAGAGAAGAATAATACAGGTAATATTATGTAAGTTTTGACATAATTAGTCATTTCGTTAATGAAATAATTGGACCTCCTTAATCAAAGGTGGAACTTCTTCCTTGAAGCTTAGTTTGAGGAATCAAATGGGCGTAACAGTAGGAGGTACAAAGATTGGTTCAGAAGAGACAGAAAAAAAATTAATGAGAGAGAAATCTCTTCTCATTAAATTTCTAATCTGGAAAGGCTATATTCTATTTTTAATTTTTACTTCCCATCATCATTTTCACCATAGTTAACGTTGTTAACTGCTACTATCAGATGAGTTCAGATGAGTGCAAATAAGGCATGCAAGACAGTCACAGAGGACAAGCAGGAGAACCATAGATTGTTTGCCAGAGTTATGGTTCGTCCTTGATTCCTCGTACGGACAGAGGAAAGCCTGAGAGCAAATTCTGTAAATTCAGAGATGATCCTAGCTCTCCATCAGTCATGGCGTCTAATTGTCTCAGCAACCCATGCTTGTAGATTAGGAGAGCCCAGTTAGGATTTAAAAACAAAGCATTTCCCCCCAAACAGCTAAAATTTACACAAGAACTGGTTTAGAGTTATGAGCCTATCTCAAACTCATGCTTTTCCAAGCACTTGAATTGTAGTAATATTCTATTGGAAGAAGTAGGAAGCTAGTTCATTAGCATATGCTTATCAGTTATCTGCATAAGTGGTCTTTTGATCATCACTTTGCTGGCCAGGGTTTTTCTCGCTTGGTGTTCTGCCTGGCAGAAGGCCATAGAGATCTTGGTGCTTCTCAGATTAAGTAAAGTTATCCTACCTCTTCATCCCTTGGTGTTCTATAGAATTGAGGTATTAAAAAGCAATAAAAACACAGACAAGTGTCAACTATGAGGGTGAATAAGACTGGGATGTGGGATTTCTGCAAATTTACTAACATAAACATACACTGTTGCCTTGTAGACAAATGTGATGCTGTAAGTGGTTCGTTCATGCTAATTTTTAAAGACAGGGTCAAGATCAGTTGTAAGATGTCTCTAAGTGATGTGCTGTAATGCTAAAATATAAAAGCTTGCAAACAAAGTTTTCAATAATTTCAATAATTTAGAACAGATTTAGAACATGTAGTCCCTATAATAATGCCATCCTCATTCCTTTATGTTATGATCCATTTCCTTCAGCAGGAAAGTGGTAAAAAAAAGCCTAAAGTCAAAAAATGTGTAGAATTCTTGGTATGCTCTCAGAAATGTGTCCTGTGTGTCGATGTCACACCATCTGCCTTGTAGAGCCAGACTGAAAAATGTGAACATTTCCTTGAAGGAGGACGCAAGGCGAGGGATTCTCATACAACGTCAGGACCAGTCGAACCCTGGCGTAACAAGCCACCATATCCAGAGTTAGGGCTTTCAGCCAGAGGAAGAGCAGAGGAGGGTTTCCTGATTTGCCCTCTCTTGCTGCTCTTTAGTAGCTGCTCTGAGATAATAATTTTGGAGGAAATGCCCTCATTGCGGCTGTGCAAATACAAAGTGGCAAAGTCTGATTTCAAACTGAACTCTGGGCCTGTGTACTCAAAAGAGACATTACCTAAAGTAATCATACATTGGAAGGAAGGCAGCCGGTTGCCCTGGGGAGAGGAGATCATTAATACTACTTGGATTCTCAGGGGCCTATGGCCTTGAGAAAGACAGAGTCCGAGCTCAGGTAGAACATCTGCAGGGTGTCAGGGCTCCAGATCGAATATGAGGGCCCTGAGAGCCGCAGGTGACTGTGTCTGTGTGATCCGAATCTGCTTTTCTGCCCAGGAAGGGAGGCTCCTGGGGGCTAGGGCTCTTCATCTCCGTGCTGAGAATCAGCCAAGCGGGCTGTAGAGAAAACTGTTTTTGATTTGAGCATATGGGCATAGTTCTCTTGTTCCCACTTCCCTTTTGTAACTGTCCCAGCCGCCTGGAGCTTTCCCGCACAACCTCCTTACGTTCTGAGTTTTAGAGACATGGGTTTTTAAAAGTATAATTTAATAAAAGCCCGGGACAGTGACAGCTGTTGCTCATCCCCTTTGTCCTGTTTCTTATCAAATTCTCAGTTAGTT
Source organism: Mellivora capensis (assembly GCA_004024625.1). NCBI lineage: Eukaryota > Metazoa > Chordata > Mammalia > Carnivora > Mustelidae > Mellivora > Mellivora capensis. The sequence continues at coordinate 44,473 of PISX010012365.1, read as the reverse complement.
AGAGTAGCTTTGGCATGGAAGACTACCAGTGGGATCCAGCCTCAATTTTTCCCAACCATAGTAGAGCTGCATGGACAGGACCGATCTCTTTTTACAAGTTCTTTTATATACATATACACGCAGGGACTTATATTGTCATTTTTACTAGTGGCCTGAATCAGAATAAGGATACTGTGATTTGAACCTAGGTACTGCTGGCTCCAAAGACTCTTTCTTTCAGTATACTGCCTTCTCGAGGGGAAAAAAGACACCCCCTCCTCCATTCCCTGCATCCTAAGTAGTAGATCTCAATATTTGGGAAATTATTAGTGTTCTAGAAAAAAAAAAAAAGATAATTAAAAAATAAATTTAAAGCCCCCTGTGCATGAGTGAGCAAGAGTTTGGTTTGGGGCAGCAAAACCCTGGAGCCGTGTCAGCTCTGAGATACTCTCCCCTAAGGTCAGTTGCATGCTAAAAGCAAGAACTGGTCTATCCACCCGAGAGGAGATTTGTTGTGTAATCACAAATCTATACGCTTGCTAAAAGGTTATTATCTATTTTTCATTATCCTTCTGCTCTTTCTAGATTGCAGATTTAGAACAGAAGAAATATGCATTTCTCCTGTGCGTATGCATAACGAAGTCCTCCAACGTGGATGCCCTCTATATTAGAAATGAACCAGGCTTCTTAACTGTTGTTACTCTGTGTCCCATAACTGATGAGATTTGTAAACTTCCCTGCTTAAAAAAAAAAAAAAAAAAAAAGACAAAGACAAAAAAGAAAAGAAAGATTGCTACTGGCTGATACAAGTTTGACATGTTAAAGGGAAAAAAAAAAACAAACAAACCTGTGTATACATTTTGTTTTTAAAATCAGAAGCATTGTAAAGCATTACAGTCAAGGCTGCCTCAACATTTTAAAAGCTGTTCTTTTTCTTTTTCTCCAAAGGAGGCCTTTAGGAAGGTGCATTAGCATGTGCAAATTAAGATTCCCCATATACTATGGAATAAAAGCAAGCATTTAGAGACAGCCCAAAGGCTAATTAAATATATATCTTCATGTGAGCTTCAGGAGATAGTAATGCATTTAGCAGCACTCCCTTGCTTATCGCTTTCTCTGGGAGGGGTTCTTGGTTTCCATTTTGACAGTACCAAATCTTGGGAAAAGCAACTGTTACCTAAGACTGACCGTTCATTAGAAAATGGTTTTCTTCCAGATATGAATGGTCAGTGTCATTCTAATTAGCGCATTTGTGAGATATTTTCAATATCCTGTAGATTATTCTTTAATAAATCAATAACATGGTGTCTTAATGACTCAACACCCCAAACAAAGTAAAGATAGAAAGCCAGTCTTCAGTGTACGTAAGCCATTGTGTTTTACATGTGGCGAAATCAAGGATTTTGTGTGGATGGACTTAGGGAGCCTGTCCTCATGGCACAATATAAGCCAGAAGCCTGGCATGCTCTTACACACTGCCTATCCTTATTTGCATGGCTGAATAAAGGGCTTTTCAGTCAGAACCTTTGGGTTTACATGATTCTGTTGTCAGCATCCTTCTTCGTAGCCCCACAGCCTCACCCCCCAAGAAGCTTGAGGAAAATGAATGTAAATTGATTCAATAAAAGCTTTTTCTTCACTAATATGCAAATTAAGGGAGAGCCATTTGAGAGTGAAGATTGATACACAAAGATAATAGACATATAGTCACAGACACTTCTCAGAAGACAGAATTTGATGTATTGTGATTGTTCAGCTTTTTTCTCTCCAGGAGGTCATCCCCTCCTGATTATGTAGTCCTTGTCATTAATGTAGCCAAGAAAACAAGTGCACCACTCTGTTTTCTCCAGATTGGTCCAGACTTTCTGTATCAGACTTGTTAGTGGCAACAATAATACTCATTTCCCATCATATCTTCAGGTTAAATATACATGCATTGATCATATTTATGGTACAACTATAAGGCAGTGGTGCTTTGCATTAGTACTTATATGAAAAAAATATATGTAAGAATGAACCAAAGAATGTATACATCATCAATATGGAACAGACTATTTGCTGAATATGTCTCTAGGTCCTTGTTCTACAGATGAAGAGTTAAAGAGAAATAAGGCTGTATGTTGGCTGAGGCTATACCAAGATTATGAATAAAATAAGGAATGATTACTGGACCAAAGAATTCTTTAAGAAGCTTCATTCTCCCTTCAAACCTCAGCTCAGCCATTTCTTTTTCTTCCGAACACTATTACCGATCTCTACAGAGTGAACAAGTAGCTCCTTCTTTGTTCTCTCACATTACCCTATGTGTGTACTCAGCATATGATATTGACATTTGGTATTCATGCATCTCTCTCTTTTACTAAACTAAGATTTTTGATGATGGGAACCAAGTCATATTAATCTGTATAACCACATCTAGTTCAATGCCTGCAATGAAATCAATTCTTAGCAGAAGTTGTTGAATTAGATGGAACCACTTTAAATAGCCAAATCTCACGATGCATGTGATTGATATGCCCCCAAAATATTTACTCATAACTTTCAAGAGTATATTATGGAAAGTGACATACGGCATTAATGACCTTTTTTAGAGGCCAAATCTTGGCAAGCTTGAGGTGCAAGACATTAATTCATTTTGTGCAAAATAAGCACTTTTAACACAATGGATTTATTTTCAACAGTGTTAGAGGAATTAATATAATGACTGAACATCAGTGATAAGCCTCCCTAAAACCAGGCAAGAAGATAAGTGATAACTAATCCATGCCAAGACATCCTGAGGGTTGCCAAGAGTTATGAAAATCATTTACCTTCTGGTTTTCTTTAGAATACCTACCATCTTATGCCAAGAATAGTTTGTTATCAAGACTAGTTGATTAAGGGTGCATCTACTGCGATGGTGTCTATAATTAACCCAAAAGATTGTCCTGTATATCCTTAATTTTCCTCCATGGTCATCACTGATACTTAACTCCCATCTTTAGTAAGGGAGCAACTTTTACCCTGTAAGAGCATCAATACTTCGGAGAAGATAGAATCCCATCTCCACTCTTCTTTATGTATCTCATTTTCTATGAAAATCCATCCAGAGTCATCTGACAAAGCTGTCCTTCATGCTGACATGGACCGCTTCCCCTCAAGTTAGTGCCATATGGACAATTGAAAGTTTATTTCTGGCACCTTCTGAGCATCAGTGTGTATAAATATGCCTGGACTTGTTTCAGGAAGGACAACCCACATCAATTATCTTTTCGTATCTTTTAATATTTACAGTGAAAAAACATACACAATTGATACTGGTCATGGCCCAAAGAGGATGAATTATATGCCATCTAAAGCAAAAACAACTGAGAATTCTAAGATGAAGTGAAAGTAGCTCTTTTACATTTCAGTGGACCAGGGATAAGAATGCTTCATGAAGATAGAATCATAAGCTGCTTGAGGGTAGGGCACATTTTGTTATTTGTCTCTACCTTCCATAGCTCCTTACATGATATTGAGGATATCCATTGTTCAAAATAAATGTTTGCTCATTTTTTAGAAGATTTTTATTTACTTATTTGACAGAGAGAGAGTGATCACAAGTAGGCAGAAAGGCAGGCAGAGAGAGAGGGGGAAGCAGGCTCTCTGCTGAGCAGAGCCAGATGCAGGGCTAGATCCCAGGACCCTGGGATCATGACCTGAGCCAAAGGCAGAGGCTTCAACCCACTGAGCCACCCAGGCACCCCTGCTCATTTATTAAGTGTCAGATTGGTACACCCACAGTCCTTATTTATTATTCTTTATTTCTAGAATTGCTTTTGGGATATATGCATGATCACACTCCCTTGTGGTCCTAAGTGGCCTCCAGTTCCCTGCCACGCTGCCGATCACACATTCTGCACGAGATCCCACAGCCTCTTAATGTGACAACTCCAAGGGCTGAGATGAAGCTAAGGAGAAGGCCTGGCCTTGTCAGTCACATAGCTTTGAAACCTCTGATGTCTCTGAAGGTTGTGATATTTCTGAGATCCCTCAGATTTTGCTGATGTGATTTCTCTCGAATTCTTCTATTTCAGAAACAGTAGAATCTACAGAAAACATTGGTCTGGGACTTAGGAGGTCAGGGTTTTGTTTTTCTTTCTGCTTTTGGGTTCTCATCACAATGCAATTAAGGACGTTGAAGAAGACCTTGAATATTCCACTTTGTGATTTGGAGGATAAATAAAATGATATATCTTAAGTCTTTAATTCCATATAAACAATAGAGCTAGAATCCAATGATAAAATGGATCCTAGCTGCATGGATTTAAGGCACTGCAGCTGAACCCATAAAACTACAAATTGTCAAGAAGCTGAGAAATGGTGAGCACTGCTAGTCCTTCAGAACCTAAAACACAAGATCCTGTTTTGTAAAGTTTTAGGTTATTCTAACTGTAACTCTGAAATCATTCATGACTTGGTAAATATTTCTCCATCCCCAAGTCAACACTTAAAGAAATACACAATATCTGTCATTAATGTCCTTTTTTTTTCTTGACATCTTATGAGCATTAAAATGGAGTAATGTTTTACCTCAATACTTCCTGTATAATCACAAAGCAAAATGACTCCTTCTGCGTAATGACTTCACAAAATGCCTAGCTGGGCCACATATGTTAGTAGCTGCAGGTATTGAACTATTGGTTGGCATCTAAATAGGACTTTTGCAGAAACTTAATCATCGTTATATCTGGGAACACCTGTGGCCTCAGAAATTTCAGGCTAGTGGGACACCATTTAGGATTTGGAAAGATGCAGAGCCCCTTATTTTAATTACTCCTTAGAAAAAAGCATTGGCCAACTATTAATAAACTTGTCTCTACTCCTTCACCCCTAGATTCCCGCAATCTGATATTGACCTCTGCTAGAGGAAAAGTAAATAAATCAAGCAATGGCAGCATTTGGGAAGCAATGATATTATTTTAAAAAATAGTTGTTGGTTTGATTTTAATGTACACATTACTTGAGGAAAAAATACAGTATTTGCTCTTTCATGTGTGACTTACAGCTAATTCCTGCATGTGGTTATGAGTCTTAGTCTGGATCTATTGTAAATCACTCAATGACAGAATTATTTTCTTTGTTCCTCTTTATTCACACATGGTTGTGAAATATTTCCCAGTTGCATTTCCATTCATCTTCACCCCAGCAGGGTGTCTGCATTTTAGCGGTCCTGTTAGGTTTGTTCCACCTTTCCTAAGGCTTCAGGACAAAACTTGCCACACTCATGACAGCTTACAGGTTTGGGGGCAGGTGGTAGAATATGAAAGGAGATGCGCCCTATAAACTGAGTTTTGAAAAAAAAAAATACTCAGTCTCTGAAGAGATAAGGTAAACAAGACCATTTTGGAATGTAATCTGCAATATCTAAGAGACACAACCATGTCCCAATGCTTCATCCCACCCCTACCCTGTTCTGTCTCCCTGTTTCTTCCTTCAAGGGCCCTTTCTTCCCTGGCCTGCTCACCATGGCCTTGCTCATTCATGTTCCCAGACCAGCTGTGCTCTTCCTGGGTCTTTCTTCATCCTTGGTTTCCAGGTGATTAATTTACTCTTCATCTACTTGCTCTCTCCAGGGGCTATCACACGTGAAAGGATGAAGAGATTTTCCTTGCCATAAGGTCAGACACTGGTAGCAAAACAACCTGGATATTGGTTATTAGCTTTTAAGGCCCAGCTCAAAGGAATAGGTTTTAGGTTAGAAGGCCACTCCTCTGTCTTTCCATGGCTCTGGCCCCTCCTTCTAATGTGGGACTTGTATTATAGTTATATCAATGTTGATTGCTTCCCCTTTCTTCCTCTATCTTCCCCCATCTTCCTCAGGTAGGGCCTTGACCTTTGAATATTTAGTGCTTAGAATGATGCAAAGTATGTGGTAGGTATTCAAGAAGGTACTTCAAAGTGCCTTAGCCTTCCTGGGTATATCATTAAATAGTGATTATCCGGGTTTGTGGCTTTATCTCTTTCCATAACTGCAAGCCAAGGGCTTTAAAGGAATGGGGTAAACTTGATAGTCTGCTGGAATGGTGGGGATCAGGTCAGCCTTTTTTCATCTCTGTAGGTTTGGAATAGAAAACATTAGCAGGGCTGAAATACTTTTTAAAAAAGTATGAGTGGGCTGAATCAGATAAAATAGAAAATATCCAAAATTCTACATGGCAAATGATGTATTTTTTGTGGTTTAAAAAATTATAAAGACAAGCAAGCAAACAAACAAAAAACCTGATTTTTCTAGCCCATGCTTCCTTCACTGTGCCTGCCTTTGCTGGCTCTGACTAGAAGTATGCTCTGTTGATGGATATTTCTGAGCCAGCTTAGTTTTTCCGAGCATAGAAAAGTCTCCATCGGGTCCCGTATGGATAGTTTATCCTCACTTACGATCAGGGTAACAGGAGGGGAAAAATGAGACCTACCAACTACTTGCATTTGAAGGACAGAGAAAATGTACATTGAAAGATGAATTATATCCTGGACCTTGTTTCATTACCACCTCCTGCCAATTATGTGGTGGAAGAAAGGATGATGTTTCATAGAATTTAATAGATTTCTGAGCTAGAAGGCTCCTCAGAAATCATCCAACACAATTCTCTTATTTTATAAATGAGGAAACTGAGGTTAGGAGAGGTTAAGTGACATGGGCTGGAGGATAGGAAATGGCAGAGTGGGGCTGGAATCCAATTTCCCTAACTACCAGTCAGCCCTCCCTCTCACCACCTCCATGTGCCCTGGAGAAGCAAAGACCTCAGAGGGGCTCCTCTCCCCTTCACAGTGCTTTCCTTTGCTCCCTGAGGTGACTTGTCACTTTTCAGGGACTTATAACCCCCACGGGTCTCTCTTCATCTTTCAAAATTCATTTTTAGGAAAGTGACTCACACCATATTTTTATATAACCATTAAGCCTTAATGTTAGGGAATTTTTAAAGAAGATTCATAAAGATTTTGAAATATAGGTATAAATAAAGAAGAGGGATTCTTCATAATATCAGAGTCCAACTCACTTTAGTTGACATGACATCTTTGAAAAGTAAAAGCAGGGTCTGCACAAAGTTAGAAAATAAAAAAAACCCAGGGAGGTAGACTCTAACATCTAAGTTTCCTTTTCCCATAGTCACTTGCTCTAGTGGAAGTTGCTATTAACAGATTTTATCTCCAACTCAGCAAAATAGAAAATGCTTCATGCCTAAACCAGCATAGCTAGTTGTATGGAGGGATGGATGGACAGTCCATCTATAGACAAAATTTTTGACAAAAGAGTTTAGGCTATACAGGTATGTTTTCCATTTATTTTTTAAAAGATTTTATTTATTTATTTGAAAGAGAGAGAGAGAGAGTAAAAGAGACCATGAGCAGGGGAGGGGGAGCAGCGGGAGAGGGAGAAACAGAATCTCCACTGAGCTGGGAGCCTGACACAGGGCTCGATCCCAGGAGCCTGGGATTATGACCTGAGCTGAAGGCAGAGGCTTAATTGACTGAGCCACCCAAGTACCCTTCCATTTAATAATATAACAGATTTTTTTCAAAATCATTATGTGTATGTGTGTGTGTATATATATATACATGTGATATATATACACACACATATATATACCTATATATATACATATCCATCTCTATATATGCATATCCATCACACTATTAAATAGCTGCAGATTTTTCAACTTTATGGATGACCAATAACTTATTTAAGTAGTTCTTAAGATTTTCCCAGGTTTTGCAGTTATAGGTAGAATAATCATGTCAATGTGCCTGTCTGCACACGCACTTACACATGCCACACGCACTTTTGCAAACAGAACTGTAATAGTGGATTTGTTGGATTAAAGGATGTGAGCATTTAAAAATACAGCATTTTGAAATAGGGAATTTAAAGATCTACAGAAGAAGGAAACTTTAAGATAAAGTAACCTTTAATTATAGCTTTCTCTGTCATCTCTCTAAGGCCCCAGAGAAGATGCCAAAGAGTGAGTAGCAGGAGAAAATTCTCGGCATAGCAGCCTTTAATGTCGAGAGAAGGGTGTAGGTTAAGAGTCCGGAAACCCCAGTTATAGACTGGGGGCAAAAATTAGATAGGATTATAAAGAATCCAGTTCAAAATGGCTCTGTAGGGTTATATGGAATGTTTAGCAAAGACGCTCACCCACTCATGCAGTATGAAACAAAGAATGGGCCTCCAAATATGCAAATTTTTTCTTCTTCCAAGCAAGTCTTCACTGCCTGATGGGTGAGCCACAGACCTCAGTGAGGTGATGGTGGTTGACCACACAACTCACATTCTTAACAGGAAACCAGGGGGCATTTCTTATGGGTTCCAAGATGGAGGCTGGGGGAAGGCGTTGTCTACTGGCTTTTTAAGAAGGAGACAGGCTCTCCTTCACTCTTCTTCTCTTACTAGCTTATTAGTTACTAGTGTAGCACCAGTAAGCTAAGAGCAGCAGCCAAACCCTGATCAATAATGTATCTGTCTGTATCTGAATCAAAGGCACCATGGTAAGGAAAGCATAGAGTATGCTCAATCGCAGTGCACACCGGCAGGAGCCAGACAGCTGAGAGGGACCTGCGTCAGAACACAGAGAAGAGAGATGCTGAGCAGGGGTTAGAAAGCTGGGGAGAGAGACCCAATTGTTAAAAACAATACAGTCCTTATTTTGAAAGGTTGATACTTCAAAGGACAAAGGGGGCTTAGAGCTTTGGAACATCAGAATCTCAAATACATACATGCATACATACGTGTGTGTGTGTGTGTGTGTGTGTGTGTGTTCTGCTTCAGAAGTATAGGCATCCAATGAAGCAAAAGTCCTGGGCAGTTTTTTTGGATAATTCAAACAGAGTCTCTGCATTCACCTGAAAGTTTCCAATGAATATCTCATTGGCCTTTGTTTTCTAGATAAGGCATTGGGCCTGTAACCACGAGTCAAGGATTCAGAGTTCACATACTGAGTCCATCATTTGAACCTGTAAACCATGCACCATGTCTCCCAAGCACTGCATCTGAGCCATACTTCTACTGTTTTCTGTCCAAAAAAAAAAAAAAGAAAAAACAAAACAAAACTTTGGGTTCAGAAGTTGGAAATAGAAATGGAAGAACGGGCACAAATCTTACAGGTCGTTTAGCCCAAACCTCTAGTTTTGTAGATATGTAAACTAAGCCTTCAGAATGTGGCTACTTTAACTAATACCACATAAATAGGACTAGATCTTAGACCTTTTTGATTACCACCTCAGTTACCTGTCTGCTGCTCTATCACCAGACCCTGTATTCGGCATTTCTATTTTTGATAATGGGAGAAAATTAACAGGTAACCAACGTCTTATTATTGCCTGGAGAAAAAAAAAATCACTTATATCTTTCTACAAGTGGATTAGCATTTAGTAAAGAAAAAGGTGAACTGAAGTCTCTAAGATGATATGATTTTTCTTATTTTACATACTCTGGAGTCCATCATTCTTTCAGCAAATAGACCTGACTTGGAAACAAAACAAAACAAAACTAAAAACAAAGCATGTGTGTATGTTGGGAAGGGGGCAGGATGAAGAAAGAGATATTTTATTCTATGGTCAAATGTAAATTACTGGTATCACCACCAGTTTTAATCTTTTATGGTAAACCTTAGCTATGTGGTGTTCTTCTATATCTAGGCTTAACATTTTCATATGTGCCCAAACATCTCTAGGGTTTATTTATTCTCTATTTCCATTTGCATAGAAGACCAAGAGCGCACAGAGCAAGTCTGTTGTTTATACTTATGTTATTTAAGGTCACACCAGCTGCGATAACACGTGTTTATTTCTAGCTCACGTCAGGTCTAAAACCAGTATTCTTATTGCTGTCCTCTAAGAGAGGAGTCTGTATCTTTCTTCAGGTGGTTTCGCCACCTTCATTGCAACTTCCAAGGTCACTGTGGTAAGGGAGAGATTGTGGAGTCACACATGGCAGGGGTAGAGGTAATGCTTTCTCTTATAGTCCATTGGCTGGTCATACATCCAAACCTAACCACACAGAAGCCTAGCAAATGTAGTCTAGTAGAGTTCTCTAGAAGAAGACATGGGTTCGGGGATCAACCAGCAGCCCTTGTCACACGACTCTACACCCAGAGCCTAGTAGAGTGTTTGGCTCATTATAGGTGCTTAAAAAATAACTGTTGAAGCAATCTTTGAATGATGGAATAGAGTCTGTCCTTCTAACTCTTACAATTCTATAGGGTAAGTCATTAAGTGTGAACTACTTATCCAAGTAGAAATGATAATTCATTATGATTCCATTTTTAAAGAAGTTCTTATTACTTTGCAGCTCGTTTGATTTTTCTTCCCTCTCTGCAAGGATTCTTATCTGAAAATAACTTGTTTTTCATGAAAATCTGTTTTCATGAAAGTAAGGATAACTGGAGCTCTCTGCTATCCCTTTTCTCTTTCTCTAAGTTCTCATAAAAGAGTTGACAGGATGGGAATGGTGTGGTGGAAAATCTTCTTAACACCATGACACATGCAGATCATTTTACCACCTGTGGCCAGAGAATATAGATTATCTGCATTCCACATGTACAGTTTAGAGTATGCTTGTATTTTTTTTTAAATAGGGGCACCTGAGTGGCTCATTCAGTTAAGCACCTGCCTTCAGGTCATGTTCCTAGGGTCCTGGGATCAAGCCCCACTTTGGGCTCCCTGCTCAGCCAGGAGCCTGCTTCTTCCTCTCTCTGCCCTGTTCATGTGTTCTCTCTCTCTCTCTCTCTCTCTGACAAATAAATAAGACCTTTAAAAATATAAGCCAGGTGCATACTGAGCTTGTATAAATAGGATATAAATCTATCCTAGTGTGTGACTATCCAGAGCAGGCCAGTGGACAAGCTCTTCTGATTCTAAACCAACCTTGGTGCAAGAGTTTCTTCAGTTCTTCTACCCAAGCTCTCCGACTACATGTCAAACCTGATCCTTTGCTTTTTATCTCGTGCTGCGCCAAGAGAACAGCAGGTACATGTCCCCAGAATAACAACTGTGTAGCAGAACAGCTGCCTGGGGCCAGGCTCCCTGCCTTCAACACCTTAAAGGCTTAGGGTTATAGCTACAGCCTTTGAAACACAGTTCTTTGCAAGCTTTGTATCCTCCTCCCACCTTGCCCTTTGCAAATCCCCTCTGTCTGCCTCATGTCAACAATGTAGACTCAGGTCCGATGGCTGATTATTCTTTCTTTTACTACAGGCACTGAGAATAAGATAGACACAAACTATTGATTTAGGGTAGTCACAGATGCATGGAGTAGTAAAAAGTAAAAACTGGGGTGAGTGACTTTCTCTAAATTTTAATGTTCTCAGTAGAATGGGCTGAGGGTCACTTTCTGTTGAGTTAGAGTTAGAAAATGAATATTAAGTGCCTCCTCTCCAAATGGTTATTTTTCCTCTCCTCATTTCATTCCACATGCTCCCCTATACTCCTTTTGTGGAAGTTTTGTCCTTCTCCAGTTATCCATATATAGATGTCTAGACTTCAGGCACCCCATTCTGAAATCCATTCATTGTAATGCCAAATTCATTTGACCACCTTCTCTGTACAAGCTTTATTCTTAAGCTAGCAGAGCCACACCGTCCAGTCCAGTAACCTCTGGCCACATGTTGATACTGAGAATGTGTCCTATTCTAAATAAAGATGTGCTTTAAGTATAAATATACACTGGACTTTGTTAAGACTTCATATGCAAAAAGAATGTGAAGTATCTCACTAATTTTTTGTGTTGCTATGACTTGAAATGGTACTCCTTCAGATACATTGGATTACATATAAAAGATTATTAAAACAGATCTCACCTGTTTACTTTTTGTACCTGGCTATTCAGAAATTTAAAATTAAGCATGGACTCACATTCATGGCTTGCACTGTATTTCTATCAGACAGCGTTGTGGTGAAACCTTTTTCTGACTCGAATTCCATTATTCAAAATTACAAATTTCTCCTGCAGCCAAAACCTCTCCCATCATCCCAGCAATCCTCCTTACAGCTCCACCATTTTCAGGCAGATCTCTTCCTCCTTCTTCTCCAGCATGGATAATATTAAGACCTCTTTTAAAGCAGGAGGATTAAAATAGCATTTTAATGTTTCTTAAAAATGTGTGTATCGTGTATGATTTAAAAGAAAAAAGTGGGTAAGCAACCTGACCACATAGCCACTTAGTTGGAAGAAAGAGCTGGACTCATTCTTCTTCTGACCTCTAACAGTCTTATGAATAGGACTTTGGCAGAAGGGGGGAGGTTCTGGATTCGGGTTACATAGATTCAAGTCCTTGCGCTGCAGTAACTTGAATCTGTAACCCTAGGTAAGTCTCATGAGCTCTTGGAGTTGGTTTTGAAATTATAAATATTTCTTGTGAATGTTAGAGTTGAATTACTTTAAACATCTGACATATAACATGTCTTTAATGAGTGGCCCAAGTATTATTTTGCATGATATATCATACTGCTAAATAATTCACTGGAGTCTGAGACCAGGGACTGAGGTGCACACTGGGGACATGTAAATTCCACCGGTCTGTTACAAAACATCCTCTACACCTTTTGTGCTTCAATTCCATCAGTTCTATTTCCATTAGATTTTTATTGTTGGTCTGATTATCAACAGATGCATATTAAAAATTTCCATAAAATGTTGAGGGTGATACCGAGATATAGAGAACATTAAAGATAGAATTCTAAAGGTTAAAAGAATACTTTAGTACATACTTTATCTCAAACATTATATTTAGTCACAGAAGGCAACTGGTTCCATGGTCTTAGAAAAAAAAAATAAGACAAAAATTTTCAGCCAACATGGAGATTCTTTACATTCTCTATATTCAGGAATATGTATGAAATGGTTAAGCTTCTCCAAAATTTATATGGCTATAGCTTAAGGAACACAGAATAACTTCCAAAAAGTAGGAAAGAATTTCTTATTAATTTTCTTAACTCCAGAGATGGAGAGGTAAAAAAAAGATTCTAGTCTTCAAAGTGCCTTTGGAGTCATTTTTAGTAGACAAAGGAATTTTTTACTTTAAATATAATATTCTACTTTTCAAGATTTCTGTGTATATTATAATTTATGCTGACCCTTGGAAGGCTAAAGTAGACAGGATAGAAACTAAGGCAGGACTCTTAAGTGGCTTAAATAGGCCAAAGAAAGACAAGATCTATCTCTTGAGTCCTGGATTCATGGTTCTAATTGAGTTTTGGGACCAATGCCTCCAGGAGGGGCTGCCATTGACAGGACGTCCAGGTTCCCTCAGGTGTTTTCTATTCACCATGTATATTCTAACATTCAGTGCTTCTCTGTCACGATTATCTTAGGCAACATAATCTATGATAAAAGATGGTGAGACCATGTTAATAATGTCAAATCTCCTAATTTGGGCCTAATTTGATCCTACTGAGGTAAATTAGACTTGTGGCCCAAAGAAGCAAAATTCAATTATGTGTGAACCATGAGAGTCCCTAGAGGTGGCAATGCATTTTGAAACCGTGTGTGTGTGTGTGTAATTTTTTTTTTTTTATTACTACCCAAACTGTCTGTGGGCTAGTAACATTATCTTAGTCAACTGGTAACTTGAGACAGTCGATAAACAGGTTGTAGGGCAAACAGCACCTGCCTGAATATTTAATGAATCTTGCCAACAGCAGCTTGTACAGACCCTTCTGATGTCTGAACTCCTTTCTTTCCTTCTCCCACAAAGCAAGCTCCTGGGATTCCTCGAGACCCAGCTGAAAGGAGACCCATTTATGAAGCCTGCTGCTTTCCTGTCATGTATTTCATTGTCACCTCTCTCCCCCATCAGTTACCACAGCACTCCATGTGTAATTGTTTTTCAAAATGAAGCATGAGGGCTTCAGGGACAAGATTTGCTCATTGGCTTTGTAAGCTGTGTGCCATGCACAGTGCCTGGAGTAGGCTAGACATACACACAGGTTTTTCTGAAAGCCAAGGCCAATATGACTGGGTCAGTCAACTGACAGGCTGATTTAATTCCACCCACAGAATGGTCTATTAAAATGTATTCATGGAAAAGCATAGACGACCTTAAGAAATTTCAAGTTGTCTTTAGTTGCCTTGGCAGAAAGGTACTCGGTGGGAGAGAAACGTGCTATCCAGTGAATTAGTTTTTTCCTTCAGTTTGCAGTTAGCGGAGCAGCGATTTTGACTTCATTTTAACTGAAGTGAGGATGACCTATCTTGCAGCGGTCCCTATTAGGATCATTGGAGAAAACTGATACCCTTTTCAGTTGCAGAATGCAAAGTAAACACATTTTAAATGATTCATCAGTGTAGCTCTTTCCATGCATGGTTATTTTTAAATTTTTTCTTTACTACTGCTGCTTTCTGTTACCTTTAAAATGTTTAATTAATTCTAATGTTTCTTTGAATATTCTTTTTCTTTCTTATCTTTATCATTTTATCACCTTAAATACCTACAGTACAGGGCTTATCTATGTGATGTATTCTGGGGAAAATAGAGAAGGACTCTGTAATTCTCCTTTTATTTTCCCATGTACCTCACTGATGCTTGAAATTGTAAAACTACAGATTCAATCCTTCGGCTTAAGATTTGGGCCCCTTGTTGGTGAGGATGTGGAGAAAAAGGAACCCTCTCCCACTGTTGGTGGGAATGCAAACTGGTGGAAAACAGTACGGAGTTTGCTCAAAAATTTCAAAATAAAACTACCTTATGATCCAGCAATCACACTACTGGGTATTTGCCCAAAGGTTACAAAAACACTAATTCAAAGGGATACATGCATCCCTATGTTTATTGCAGCATTATTTACAATAGCCATGATAAAGAAGAAGCCCAAGTATCCATCAACTGATGAATGGATAGAGGAGGTGTGGTATATATCCACAATGGACTATTATTCAGCCATAAAAAGGAATGAGATCTTGTTATTTGCAAGACCTTTAAAGATGGAGCTATAGTGTATCAGGCTAAGTTAAATAAGCCAGATAAATACAAATACCATATGACTTCACTCATATGTGACATCTAAGAAACACAAGAAGTGAACAAAGGGAAAGAGAGATGAGAGCTAGACAGACAACCTTACCTGTGGAGAACACACTGATGGTTACCAGAGGGGAGGTGGATGGGAGGAGGGGTGACAAACGTGATGGGGATGAAGGAGGACACTGTCGTGATGAGCACCGGATGTTGTATGGAATCGTTGAATCATGCACACCTGAAACTAATATTATGCTGTATGTTAACTAACTGGAATTTAAAAAATAATAATAAAAAAAAAAAAAACCTTGTGCCCTTATTAAAAGATAATCTTTTAGAATAGATAAAAAATTGTCCTTCCTTAACCTTGGGTGATCCAACATACCAATTTATAGCATTTATCCTATTCATTTTCTTTTTTTTTAAGATTTTATTTATGTATTTGACAGAGAGAGATCACAAGTAGGCAGAGAGGCAGGCAGAGAGAGAGAGGGAAGCAGGCTCCCCGCTGAGCAGAGAGCCCGATGCGGGGCTCGATCCCAGGACCCTGAGATCATGACCTGAGCCGAAGCCAGAGGCTTAACCCTCTGAGCCACCCAGGTGCCCCAATCCTATTCATCTTCTGTTATACTTATTTATATGTTTATCTTAGGCCCCTACTGGATTATGAGCTCCTTGAAGTCAAAGGTTAATTCTTCATCTTTCTATGTCCTTCTTGTCCCAGATGAAGCTTTTCAGGTGGATTAAATACTGGTGGTGAGAGATGACATGCATAAACCCACTGTAAAATCAGAATAAGTTACCAATTAATTAGCCAGAAATCAGAATTCCACAAAGCAGGAGAAATCATAACCTCGTGAGCATATCTGCGTCTGAAACAGCTATCGCACAACTGCTGTTGTCACCTAGCTTCACGAGGGCTTACATAGTAATCAGGTAGAACGGACACAAATAATCTCTTTACTAATGCTTCGGTTGTTCAAAGTTGGACATTCCCATTCCTTAGGCCAGACAAGTGGGAGCGGAGGCAGAGCGTCTTGCGGGAGGAAAGTTGTATGTATGCCCAGGCAGCCTATGTTCTCATTCATCTCTGTCCCCAGCTCTGCAACCTCTCAGAAAGCCCATTTGCCTACACCAGCACAATTTCTCAGTTGTCATTCCATAGATGTCATTCCATAAAAAATTGTTGATACACACACACACACACACACACACACACACAGGAGTGAGAAAGAGGAAGGGAAATTAGTCCACAGAGTCAGTGTTCTTATTCACACAAACAAGACAGCAGATGAATCTCAGCAAGGTGAAGTAACATGCTTAGGATCCCACAGCTAGTAAATGAAAGAACTAGTTTCTTTAACCCTATGTAGCCTGGCTGCAAAGCCTGGGGATTTTCCAACACATTATGCTTTTTAATCAGTCATGAGTCTAATGGAAATAATCTATTTGGTGCTTTTCATATTAAAAAAAATGATTGTCAACATATTTTCCTTTCTACTTTCCATTTACACTCAGTCTGACTTTTTCTTTCCCAATTTGGTTGATTCTTTTTTTTTTTTTTCCTTTCATCCTGGACTTTTGTTTTCCTTTTTTCCTCCTCCTCCTGCTCACTCATCTCTTCCTTCTTCCTCATTTTTTATTTCTTTTCCACTCTCTCTTTTCCAATTCCATTAATGAAAGTAGATAATAACTTGTGAATTCAAGTGGAACTTCATTTCTGAAACTGCACACTCATGCTGGAACCCATTAAGCTCGATAGCGAGAAATGAGAGAAATCATAATTATCAGGCCACTAAAATACATGAAACATAAAATTTGTCAGGGAAAGTAATTGAAATTATTGGAGCAGTTGGGCCTGGTGCTGAGCAGACCCTCGGTGATAATGGAAAGGTTACGGGTGATGTTTAGCAATGCTGATGAGGTCCAAGGTGACTCCACACTACCACAGTCAGCAAATTTACGTACAGCTGATATTATTTTGCTAATCCATCTCTGGGAATTTGGAGAACAGTGGGGTTCAGGGAGCCCCTTCAGCTGTCCAATGAGACAGGTAGAGGACTTATTCTTTTCTTCACCTCGTTAGTGAGCTTTTTCCTTCCTTTTCTCATTCTGTTGTCTTTTCTCTCCTTGAACTTCAGCTTCTTCTTTCACTTCTTCCTATTATTCTTTCTTATTTTAGCTTTTTTCTTCTCCATCCTTTCCCATTTCAGTGCTATTCTTTCCTTTATCCCATCTAAAATTACTTGACCATTTGTCTGATTGGTGTGTAAAGTGTGCTTCTCACCCATGGCAACTCTGTAACCTAGGATCAGAATTTTTCTTCCCTTGACCCATGCTGCCTGCCACTGAGATTAAACCACAGTCCCAATCGGCACAGACAGACGCTCCTGCTGCTTTCATGACTAAACACAGGCCTTCACTGCGCATGTTCTGCTGATGTTATCTGAGCACATATGAATATGCAGGAAAGAAAGAGGATGATTCTCTTACTACCAACCTTAAAATTCTGAATGTGTCTCTGATCTCAGCAATGTAAGAATTTTAAGTAGTCAAAGCTACTTATATACTGTGATTATGGCATAAAGGCTGAGACACAGAAAACATCATCCAGGAGGAGGTACTGGTTCATACAGGGTAAACCAATATATTCAGACCATGAGAGCAAGACATTTTTGACATAGATACCTGAATCATACTGGAAAATCTTTAAGAGAGTCATCATAGCTGATAATACTTATAGCTGAATAAGCATGCACATGTATAAATATGCATGACATTAATTGATGGTTTTATATATATATATGTATATACATATATACATATTTATTTATTTATGTTTAAGATTGTATTTTTTAAAAATATTTATTTATTTATTTGACAGAGTGATCACAAGTAGACAGAGAGGCAGGGAGAGAGAGAATGGGGGAAGCAGGCTCCCTGCTGAGCACAGAGCCCAGTGTGGGGCTCCATCCCAGGACCATGAGATCATGACCTAAGCTGAAGGCAGAGGCTTCACCCATTGAGCCACCCAGGTGCCCCTAAAGATTATATTTTTTAAGGTATCTCTGCACCCAGCATGGGACTCGAACTCACACTCCCAAGATCAAGGGTCAGAAGTCCCACCAACTGAGCCAGCCAGGCACATGGCAATTTATATTTACAACACAGTTTAACACTTTCCAAAATTTTGTTTGATCCCTACCTATTGAGACTATGGAAGCTATTATTACCCCCATCCTATAGCTGAAAAATCTAAGACCCTCTGAAAGATTAAACAATACAGACACAGTCACTTGATTAGTGACTGGCAGACGTTAGGTCTCCTACCCTTTTCGTCTATGTGATTTCCACAGTGCCTTATACCCCTACTATTAGAACATTTTTTGATTTGGGCTCGAATAGTGTCTTGGTTGTTTGAAAGAGTTCAGTGACTTCATTTGGACAACTCCTACATTGTAGTCTCTGTATCTCAGTATGTGGTTGACCAAAGTATAACTACACTGGCCTGAATGCGGACAGCTCGCCAGTATCTCATCTTTCTCAGAGGTATGCATTTAGAATGTTCCCAAATCTCCCACCAAGTGGTAGCTCAGTCTCTGCTTAAACAGTTTTACAAATGAGTGACTTCAGAGCTACCCATTCCATTGTTGGAGAACTCTAATATATATATTTTTTCCTATTGAGACAAAACCACTGCCAATTCAATGGGATTCCAACCTTTAGAACACTCCAAACAAAACACTGAGATAGTTTCTGAGCTTACAGTATATGCCAGCTTTGGGCTCAGATGGTGGAGATAATCTCTTCCACAGTTGCAGCCAAGCCAGATTCTCTGTACTGGTAGTTGAGAGTACCAATACAGAGAGCTCTCTGGTGTCAGTTGACCCAGTGTGAAACCTAAATCCACCCGTTAATGGTCAGGGTTATGCCAGTTACCTGATTTCTGTGTGCCTCAGATTTTCCATGTGCAAAATGAGGATGGGAATAATACCACCAGATTGGGTCTTGGGCAGCAATAAGTGACTTGATAAATATGAAAAACTTAAAAGATAAGCATGGCACTTATTAACTAAGAAATAAAGATTAGCCATTGTTATAGTAATGACAGTAGTTCAGGATGTCTAGACCCCTCTTGTGGTGCCTCTCAAAGTCCTTTTCTCTAGGTTAAAGCCCATTCATTTATTCACTCATCCAAAATTGACAAGGTGACAGCTAAGGGCCAGGTGTGTGGCAAGCTCTAGAGATGAGCCAAGAACAAACAATCCCAGATCTACAGGAGATCCCTCTGTGTCTGTTCGGGAGATTCAGATCTTCACAGAGAGACAAGGGCTGTGATTTTCATATGTACAAAGTGAGACCACAGTGCAAGACACACACACACACACACACACACATCTTTTCCCAGCTGAGGTGATGGTTTGCCATAGGGGAAGACTGAGACTTTGCCTGGAGGAAGCCCTGAATCAAGGCTTGGAGGAGAAGTTAGAGGTAGCTGGGAGAAAAGGAGAGGGAGAGGAGAATGGCATTTTAAATAGGATGTGTGCATGAGACAAGAGGCATTTGATAGGCACTGTGAAGGGTTCAGTATGGATGGAGTATAAGCTGCCTTGTCCGAGAGAGGAGACTATAGAGGAGGCTGGAGAGAGAGCCAGGCTCTTACAGGCTCTGTTAAATAAAAAAATAAAAAAATAAAAAATAAAGGAAGTTTGACTTTTACCTTGATCTCTTCTTGGCAGCCTCATTATGCTGGAATAAATTAAATTCTAAAGTCTTCTTTTACATGTGCTGCTATTAAAGAGAATTTGTTTGAACAATAAACAAAAAGCAGGGCTTTCAAGGCCCAGCATACAGGCTCAATCAGTAAGGATGCTGGGAGGAAACCAGGGCCAACAGGAGGGTGCAGACCACCTGACGGGAAAAATCGGGGCATTGTTTCAAATTCTCTCATACAGCAGATTCTTACCTAGGGAGTTCTGGAAAATAATCATATAAAATGGAAAGCTTTAAAAATTTTCAAATGGTAACAATAAGACAGACATTCTGAAAAGCCAGGTGACTCATGCCTTAGAGATTCTTAGAAAGAAATGGTCAATTATGAAGAAGGAGTCTACTAATATTCTTTGACTGATCTCTGAATTCCTGATGACTGCTAGAAAACTTTGGGGATGAAGATCTCCTGGCTCTCACATAAGGACAGTATGTCATCACTTTTCTGGCATTTTCTCTAATGTTATGTCCATCCATCACTGTACTCAAGAAAGCATTTTTACTATTCCATTGCAAAAAGAAAATTGAAATTTTTACTATTCCACTGAACAAAGAAAATATATAACATTAATGATCAACAATCAAATAATAGGGTCCTAAAAATAAAGAAGTTTTACTTTATCATGAGTCATAGGAATAAAAATAGACTAGATTATATATATCTTTTAGATTCTCTGCAGTGTGTATGTACAAATACCATATACCACAGGAAAAAACAAAAACAAAAACATTAATTCTAAGCTCCAGCCATTGAATTGTCATCCATTGTTCCCAGATTCCCAAGTTGATGGTATTATTTCAAACCTGAAATCATCTAATGAAAGTACCTGCTGGGCTATTGTTTAATAGGGGTTTGTCATGTTTATTTTACTGTTCCCATAGTCAACTTCATTTTTTGAGTGCAGTGTGGACATTTGTCCTAAATTACCTCAACTAGAACTAATGGATACCACACTCAGTATTGCCAGAGTATTTACTACAAGGCATTTATATTTATGCATATATAAAGACATATTTGTATAAATAACTCCTGGTGCAGAGTACCAAATGGTAGAAGTGCCTTACTCTAGAAACATCAGTAAGAAAGGACACTTGTTGTTGCTCTAAGTAATCCAAGAAGAAAACTTACGTTTTTATACAGTGGTATAAATAAAAGGAACCTACCATTAAGGACAGTTGGACTTTATTTCCTTGCCCCACTTTATGCCACAAGGAAGGTACTGATCTTTAGTGGAAAGCTAGAAAGTATCTTTGGAACATCTATCATAGCCCTTTATTCAATTGATAAGGGATCCGTGTCCCAGTGAGGATTGCTCACTTGCCAAAGTTTTATAGTTAATTAATACAAAGTTAGGATTTGAACTGAGCTTTTCAGACCCCTGATTCATGCACTTTTCACTTCAACGTTACCTTTTCTGGACTCTGCTATTTCTTTGTAAATTGTCTTCCCTTTAGAGGTTTTGTGGAAGTTAACATCTTCAAGTATGCTACTGTGTATTCCATCCAGCAGAATAGGAATAATGGAAAAAACCTAGCCTCGTGCATTAATTTAAAGTTGCTTTATTAAAAGGATTCATTTCATTTAAAAACATGCCACAAATAATATGAATAAGAATATGTTCTGAGTTTAAAAATGCAAAATCTCTATCTTGTTAGTGCTCCCACACTGAGAACACCATATAAATGTGGAAAACAGGCACTTTCAACAGAATTTCTAAAATCTGATGATGCTCGGTAACTATGTCAATTAGGAAGAAAACATATCTTGGAGTCATTCCTTTGAGCACTAGAAGCTCTTTTATGTTTGGATGCTACTGGCAAAAATATTCCTGGACACAGCAGCTTTAAAGCTTTTGAGCAACAATGAAATTTCAGAGGAAGAAAGGTTAGAACTGGGAGCACACCAGAGAACTAATTGCTAAGAGAGCTGCATTTATGTATACACTGCAGTAATTCCTAGAGACACCATTTAGAAAAAGAGAATCAACAGTTCTGTTCTGTAGACACTGTGTCCTCCAGAATAGGGATGGGAAAAGAGGGGTTTCCCTGGCTCTGGGAGTTTGCTGAAAGGCACAACTGTGGATTCATCACAAGATGTCATGTGGACGGTCTGTCATGGGGGAGGAGACTGCTCAAGCTTTATCATTCACAAAAAGCATCATTCTTTCCCCAGTGGTCTTCTTCCCAGTTTGGGCAAAGGGAGCTTAGTTTTCTTTCTTTTTTATTTTCCTTTTTCAATAAAGTCTACTGAAGTATAATTGATATACAACAAACTGCACTCATTTAAATTCTATAATTTGATAAATTTTGACATGTTTATACACCTGTGAAACCATAGCACAATCAAGTTAATGAACACAGACATCATCCCCTTCAATGTTCCTTCATGCCTCTTTATAATCCACCCCATCTCTACCTTCTCTGTTTTCTCCTATCTCCGAGCAAACACTCATCTGCTTTCTTTTCCTATAGATTGTTCTGAATTTTCTAGAATTTTATATAAGTTAAAATCTTATAGTATGTACTCTCTTGGTCTGGCTTCTTTCACTCCATAGAATTACTTTGAGATGTATCCATGTTATTGTACATTTCAAGAACCCATTCTTTTCATTGCTGAGTTCTGTTCTACTGTATTGGTATATGTCACGTACTGCTGATCCCATTCATCTAATGATAGACATTTGAGTGGTTTCCAATGTGGGACTATTACAAAGAAAGTTGATATACATATTCATGTACAAGTGTTTATATGGGCTAATGCTTTTTTTTTTCTCTCTCTTAGGTAAATACCTAGGAGGAAAATAAATGGATCATATAGTAGGTTTATGTTTAATTTTAGACTTTTTTACCATGGGGGAAAGGACAAGTATTGCTGGTTCAGCTGAAATAACACCTTTCGGCAAGTTTTATGAGGAAAGGACTTGACTCAGAATTGGAACATTCTTAGCTATTTGTTCCTAGCTTCAGGTTCTGTTTAATTACAACTCCCATAAAACTGGGGGAAAAATCACAGGGTCCCTTACAATCTGGGAAACACACATATGAGGAAGGAATTAAAACCACAATTTCAGAGGGGCTCTGGGCAACCTGAGGCTTGTCCACGGGCTCTCCAGTGCTCGAGAGACCTCTTTTTTTCTATGCAAATCTTGCAGCATGAAGGAGAGACTACAACTTATCCTCACTGAGGACTTGTGGAGCTTCCAAAATGAGTGACTTATAACTGGGTATTTTTTCTAAAGTATAGTAACAGTCATCAGTTTTAAAACTATGTATTTGTGTTAGGCTAACTAATTCGTATAACATTTTCCCACATACTTCATGCACTAATTAATATGAAATATTTATATTTTTCACATACTAATGCACATAGGATCTTTTATATGTTTTTCTCATTTTAGCCATAGTATCTCTGTCAGGGAGTCAGAAAAAAAATTTAATTTCCCCATTTATAGTAACAAAAAGTGGAGCTCAACAAGCTTAGAAAGACAGGATGGTATAGCAGACAAAACCAAAACTGGGGTCGGGAGCACAGGGTTGTAGTCATGTCTTCATAATTTAAGTACTAGAGGACCTTAAACATCACTTTTTACTCCTCTTTGGATTCAGTTTCCATCTTGGTAAGGTAAAAACTTTACATGGGACCAGGCTTGTCAAATTGTACTAAAAATACAGTCTTTTCAAGGGCCTTAAATTATATTTTATATATAATATATAAATATGTTTTTATATATATATCATTATATGTATTACATATAATATGTGTTGTATATATGGTTGTGGAAAATGAAGTATTTAATTCCCTCCTGCAGAATCATATGTAAGTATCATATTAAAAGCTCTGAGAAGGGGCACCTGGCTCAGTCATTCAGCATCTGCCTTCAGCTCAGGTCATGATCCTAGGGTCCTGGTATTGAGCCGCGTATCAGGCTCTCTGCTCAGAGGGAAGCCTGCTTTTGTTCCCAGTCTCACTGTGTATCTCTCTCTGTCAAATAAATAAAAATCTTTTAAAAAAATTAAAAAAAAGTAAAAGCTCTGAGAACTCTTCTAGTAAAGAGCCCTGTTTAACTTTGGGTCACCTAGGATTTCCTGAAGTTGTTTGCTTCAGAATTCTTTTGCATATTAATCTTATCGTGGAGTAACACCTCCTGAAATTCTTATGTTAAAAAAACCAATGAGACACCCTGAAATAAATGATCTCTTAAATTCCTAGCAGCTCCAACATTCTCTCTGCTTTGAAAGATGGTGCCTTTGCACATTCACAAAGAAAAGCACGGAGGAAGGGAATTGAGAAGCTGGGCTTCTTAGCTCCTTGACCATCGCTTTTCCATGCTACCAAGACTAATCCGATCTTTTCTTGTGCTGCTTTATGACGCCAAGTCTAAAGCTCCTAGCACAGGCTGCCGGGCAAGAATTTCTAGGTCAACAAAGTCCCTTGGCCTAATTCTGACCAGGAAAGAATTTGCCAGAATTCATTGTTTCTTCTTCTAGACACATTTCCTTCAAAGACAGTGCTTACATGACTGAAGGTTCTCTATAAAGTGCAGAGTATCAGCGAAGGTTGTTAGAGGAATCCGCTTTACACTTCCTGGTGAGCTGTATGTAAACTAAAAACTTTATTGGGAAATAGCAGGGCTTGTTCTACTGAGACAAAATAAAGCATGGGAATACTGAATTGCCAGCCAATTTCGTTTTTCAGTCTTTGTTTCAGGCCAAGACTATTCTGCTCCCCAAATCAGCAGGTGGAGACAGTTTCTGTGAAGTCTGTCTCAGACTCCCTCATTTAGAAATTTTCATGGCACCAGAAAACAGTGTCTAAAGAATCCCAAAGAACAAAAGAGAGGAAACGATCCCCTTATTTCCCACCCCCTATTCTGTCACTAAGACAGCAGGGTCCTTGTCTCACACAGAGGTAGTCACACAAGTCTATTTTCAAGGAAAAGCAAAGTCAGTAATTTTCTCACTAGTGCTTCCAGTTTTACATTTAATTTCTCCAGGACATTGAAAATAATGACATTCTGAACAATATAAGGATTGAGCATTTTTCTAAATATCTGTATTACACGACTAAACAATAAAACTCGTTCAGCATCAATATTTCAAGAAATGTGCTGGCAAGTGCATTAAATACACTTAAGCATGTATGTATGTTAGAAATTTTAAAGGAGAAAAACAGGTGGAAGATGCAAGTTTTATGAAATCTGCAACTTGGATTGGTTTAAAAAACAAGTTTAAAGTGCTTGAAATCCGGCCATTAAGGTGTTCAAACTTAATGCCTACTAACCTCTGAAATGTGCTCTCGAAAACAGCTCTGCTGGCAAACAAGGTTACTAGGATCCACACCTTGACAGATGCTCAATCTATATAAGATTCAGAACTGGATTTTTAAGAACTCCACTGACAACCACATGCTCTTATTACCAGTTTCTCTTTCCTGAAAATGTAGGGCATATGCCCATTTATTTTCCAAATGAACTCTGTAAGATTTTTAATAATAAATGGCTTGAAATAATGGGTATCATTTGGAATCCCTTATCAAAGGAAGCAGAATTCTTTCACTGCATCATTCTTATTTTGTTCATAATAATGGAAAGCAGGTAAATTGTGAGGGTCGGTTTGAGGCATGTGAGTCCATTATATCTTTGTGGTATTCTAGGCTATTTTCAACTATTAAACTTGCATGTGTTTTATTTAATGTAAAATAAATAATAACACCTCTCCTTTCCCCGTTCACTCTTTTCCGTGTTAGAAAGCTCTTGTTTCTAGTTGCCATGGTGATGGCGCCACTCTGATATTTGTTTAAGTGAAACACTTTCATCTCACTGACTTGAAGACAGGTACTAGAAGGACCAGAAAATATAATTGACAGTCTAGCTTGCTAGCTGGAATAGAGGACCCTGTCCTATGGCCAAAGGGACAACGTCTTTGATCAGAGAAAATATCCTCCTAAGAATAACGAAGGGACAACTTAGGTCACTGTGGGGACTATTTTATTTTCTCTTTCAATTGTCTCTTACTGTGTTTTGTTTGGAAAAGAGTAAGACCTCATGTTAGGACTAAATATTCACTGCTTAAGACTGAAGTCATTTATAGACAAATTTGCTATTGGGATTTAAGGGGATCTTTGGAGATGAAGAACGACAGGAGACAGGAGACCTTTAAGAGGATGCCCCTTTTTGCTCATAAGAAAAGAAATGAAGCAGAGAAGGGGCACAATTTATAATCAAGAAGGCAGTCCCTACAATGGTACCTAGGTTTGTAAGCATGGCCAGTCCACTGAAATGTGTTTTGCCTTTGTGGCTGCAGAAAATATCATGAAGTCTTTCAGAAAAATCGACGCATTTCCAGTTGCCACACAACTTGAGGGTTGTCTGTTGTGTGCAACTCAAGCATGTGGACTCTAGCGTGTAAAATCTGTAATGAGAATCACTTTCGATGAATGTCAGTTCACAAAGGTGCTCTCTCATTGTAGGCATGTCTGACTATGAAACTGAAGTTTTAGGAGATAGATTGTGCTTTTATCTGTACTTTAATTCTCAGCTCTGCTCTTGCTAACATCCTTTGCAGAACAGCCCAGAGGTCACAGAACAGCCTTTGGAGTCAAATAAACTGTAAGTCCCAAACTCCACCCCTTACTATGAATGTGAACTTGGGCAAACGAGTGAGCATCGTTGGCCAGAGTGAGAAAAATGATGGTCTTAACATGGAACCTGCGCTTGCCTGACATTACAATTAAGTCTCTTTTGCAAAATATCCTTTCAGTTTTAACAACAGTGGGGAACATGATCTTGGGTTTTGGTTCATTCGAAACATAAGCTTTTCCTTTAAAATTTGTAGGTGCACTACCAGAGTTAAAATGTTTATCCAAACAAGTCCGGGGTGGTTAGAGTCAGCATTGCCATTGAAACTAATGTAAATTTGGGCAGGTGCTTTCACTTCTCTAAGCCATAGTATCCTTATGGACCAAATAACAAAGTTAGATAGATGACATCTGAGGTCCTCTACCTCTCTGGATGCTATGGCTCTTCCTCCGTTGGGCTTGGTGGTAGAGTAACACAAGGATTCCCCCTTCTTAAGGAAGCTTAAGGATCAGCTCAGCCTCAAATTCACAGAATCAGAGTGGATGGTGGTTGCCAGGGCTGGGAGGAGTGGGCGGTGGGAAGGGAGTTTCTAAATCAGTGGGCATAAAGTTTCAGTTGAGCAGCCTGAATAAGCTCTAGAGATCTGGGGCACAGCACTGGACTTGGAGTCAACAATAATGAATGCTTTTTAAACATTTGCTACAAGGTTAGATCGCATGTTATGTATTCTTACCCGTAAAATAAAATAAGAAGAAAACTAAGATTAAAAATATTTCTTAAAAGATTAAGAATTGTAGCTCAAGAGCCTGTGAGAGCTAAAGAGAGCTGATCTGGGGGACATGAGTTTGAGTTTCTTGTTTGGTGGGATATGTGCTCTAGCATCTATCTGGGGTTCATCCATTTCCTGGTTCATCAAGTTTTGCTGTAACAAGTAGCAAAAAAGAAATCTGTCTCTCAAACTTAAACAAACGAATGTGATAAACCAAGTGGAGGAGGACATTTCCCAAGCCATTCTTGGTCTGGTGCCAGAAGAAGCTGCAATGTTTCATAAATCACACTGAGTGTGACAGAAGTGCCTGGATTTACAAGCATCTCCTTCTCTGAGACTTTTAATCATATCTGCATTCCTCTTTATTGCTAGTCTTTCAAAAAAGGTCATTCCTGTTTACTCTTTCTATCTGTATTTGTTGTGTGTTTATTATTCCTTTAAATATAAGAAAACAAAACATCAAAAACTTTACAAACTCTCTGGATGACTAGAAGATATTTTGTTTTCTGATTTTGAAAACCTCAGTCTCAGAACATTCTTTATTCTTCTTTTCTTCCCTCTTCACTAATGTACCTTTCAGATGCATAAAAGATTTACACAGCAGTTTTTCTCTTCATCTCTTTTGCTTGCACCTACCTCAAAGTAGATAAGAGTATTTCAAGCATACATCCACAGTCATTATATGCTCCAGGGATACCAGTCAAATAGTTTAAGGTTTTTAATGTAGTAAAAGAGGAGCAAACAATATGCAAAGAAGAAAAGCACCAAAGAGAGCTCAGAATTGACTTATTGGCAGGTGTTAAATGAAGCAGGCCAGCAAGTACCATGTACCTTCTTTATACAGTACCTGGTATTCTGGAGAGTTGCATATAAATTATATCTTTCAAAATTGATTTAGGGGTGCCTGGTGGCTCAGTGGGTTAAAGCCTCTGCCTTTGGCTCAGGTCATGATCTCAGGGTCTTGGGATCGAGCCCCGCATCGGGCTCTCTGCTCAAGCGGGGAGACTGCTTCCTCCTGTCTCTCTGCCTGCCTCTCTGCCTACTTGTGATCTCTGTCTGTCAAATAAATAAATAAAAATTTTTAAAAAAATTGATTTAGATGTTTGGTTCACTGGACTAGCATTAGAAATCAGACCATACATTTTCTGTGCATCTGAATGCTAAAGTAGGGATTGTGGCTCCTACTTTACTCCTCCTATTTCTGCAAATATACTTTATTTTAAGACTTGAGTGTAAATATCACCAAAGTTTTTCTTTTTACTGTTATTTTCTTTCTTTCTTTTTAAATTACAGAGTAGTTTTAAAGGAAAATGACATTCCAGTACTTTAGTCCGTCATTAGAAGTAAAGTAAATGCATTCTAGGTTCAATGGCTTTCAAGTGTTTTTGACCATGACCTGTAATGAAAAACCAACCAGTCAACCAATCAACCAACCAAACAAAAGCACATGCTACTTAGTACTCAGACACACAGAAACACACACACACACACACACACATTTTAAAATTTAACAAAGCAGTGTAGACCTTTCTTTGCATGACACGTTCTATTCTTTCTTTCTATTCCATTTCTTTAAAAAATTTGTTGAAACCTGCTAAATTGAGTGTATAACCTACTAGCATGTCACAATACGTGGTTTGAAATACAGAGAGGTGTGGTGCGTTAATAGTAGTAGGTCAAGATAAAGCATGAAGAAATTGCATAAATAAATGACAGAAGTTGAGATTTGGAATATTAAAGCCCCAAGCCAGGCAAGTAATTCAAGTAAATGTAAAAAATCAGAGAAAAATAAGAGACTATATGTTCCCATGAGAATTCTCTTTAACTAAATTAAGATAGAGCTAAGTCCACGACAAGCACTCAAATATTTGCCAGAAGATTGCATCTCCTAATTACACACTGGTTGCTCATTTACCTGAGACTTGGGGGGTGGGAGAGGTGTGTCAGTGCCAAGTCTTTGAAAGACCATGTAGTAAGGAAAGAAGAGAGTAGGCTCAGCTGTTGAGAAAAACGAGAAGAGTGGGGTGATATGCAAGTCCCACTTAGCCTAGAACATGGTAGGAAGTCACTCGGGACTTGTCATGTTAGCCAGGTGAGGAAGGTAGGGTCTGTAGTCTGGGATTCCAATGGACAAGGTAACCAGGTCTCCATGATACAGTGGGAAAGGATTAGACATGGAGACAAGGGAGTTTTTTCCCTAGCTCTTTCCCTGGCATTGGTTTCAGAGTTATCTTAGGATAAGTGATCAGACTCCTCTAGTCCATGTTTCTTGACTCTTAAATTTTTATTCATAGTAGACCACTGTGTGGTCTTCAAATCTGAGATTTAAGTTCAGGTGTAGACCACACAGAGTTCGGGTTTTTCTCTGGGAGACCAGAGACTGGAAACATGAGACTAGGATGTAGACCTAGAGAAGGAGGGCAACGGAGAAATAAATAGACCTTGAGGGTCCAGATAGAAGGGGTCTAGATATGGGCAGTAATTCTGGACCAAGACCAAGGAAGCTGAGTTCAGACTGGGTCTGTTCCTGAGCCATCTCTTCTGAGATTGGAGTTCTTTATTAATACCTTCCTAGGACATTGGTACCTGTCAGGTGCCGGTGAGACTGAGCCATCAACCTGAGCTCTGCAAATGCAGTATGCATCTAGGGTTAGAGAAGAGGAGTAAAGTCCATGTTGTTTCCATCTGAGCTGGCCCAAGGACAGAAGGATAGTCTTTATGAATGACATGGTCAGTTTTCCACAAAAACTTTCAAACACCAAAATTTGGACCACCAAACAATGTGCTCAAACAATCTTTGACTTAACTGCTTTTAAGCACTCTTGTGGAGGATATTGCAAATTTACTGCTGAAGTTACAGATACAGATTTTTTTATAGGCTTGTTTAAAACGTATACCATGCAGACTATCTGGAATGGCAATTAAGCCAACAGTGTGATTGAGAGGTTCATTTATTTGTTTATTCAACAAATATTAATTGAGCACCTGTGATTTTTTTCTGGGGTACTGTGTTAGCCTTGAGGCCAGAAGGATGAACAATACTGAGCCTCTGTCTTCAAGGATTTCATGGTTTAGTAGGAGAAATAGACATATAAATAGATAAATTGCAATACAATGTGATAAGTGCTTTAATAAAGATAAGAAATGATTAATATAAATGAAAACCAAATTAAGCACATTAAGCTCTTCTCAAAAGAAGGGAAATTTGTTCATGTAAAATATATTATTAAACTGTATTATTCTTCAATTCCCTAAATGATATTTGAAGATAATGTCTTGTTCTTTTCTCTTCTAGCCCCATTAGTTTTCGTTTTTACTACACTGGAGTGGTTGTGTGCAAGCAGACATGGGCATAGGTGGGCCTTGTGTTGTCATTTTACCTCTATTTCCCATAAAAGTGTCAAAAATTTTTACAGTTAAAATAGACATCAGAGTATTCTGTCTCTGTCTCTGTCTCTCTCTTCTTTCCATGCCTCCCCCCACCCCTGCCACCTACCAGCCCTAGTTCTCTTTTGGGTAATCAGAAGATACTAATGGGGAAAACAATCAAACATAACAAAACAACTCCCACTGCCCCAAAACAGAGCAGGAAATAGAAATGTGGGAGGAATGAAAGAATGACAGCAATAATGACAACTAATACTTCCTGAATTTTTACTGTGCGCTAGAGACTATTCTGTATCCTTACATGTCTTAATTCTTTAAGTCCTAACAACAACCTCATGAGGTAGATCTTTATTATTTCTGTCATATTAATCAAGAAGTTAAGGCATAGGGAGGCTAATTTACACGCCTAATGCACACAACCAGGAAATTCAGAGCCACAATTTGAACCTAGCGGACTTCGGAATTAGTGATTTAACAACTGCACTGGGCTATGTTGAAAAATGTTACTTCTCACATTTTTTTCTTAAAATGTCCTGAATTGGTATTCATATGAAATATATATTAATAGAATGAAGTACAGTTAGCAAAAGAAGGAAATGAAAGAATGAGCAGTCTGTAACATCTCACATACTCCTCTGTATTTTTCGTTTGTTGCTTTATCTTGTAGGTGGCATAAATCAGGACTGTGGAAAGGATTGGAATTTTCAAGAACAGTGAATGTCTACTTGGTATCTATGCTTCAGATTTTTTTTTTTCTGGTAGAAATCTTCCTATCTGCCACAAAGCCAAGTGTAATGGGAAAACAGCTTTCTACTTTTATATTTGCGAGGACAATACAGTTAATTGAGAATAGGGTCAACTTATAAAGGATTACCATAATGCTAATTGCATTTCATTTGTTCTAGTCCACTTTCTCCGTAATTACAACTGTTAATTAAAGGACTGTGTTATTCCCACTTTCTTTATAAGGAAGACTGAGCCACCAGGAAGTTAAATGAATGACATCTCCTCCACCCCATCACATGGAGATGGCTGTCAGTTTCAGGTGGAAAGGGAGTGAAATAGATGGGCCCTAACTAATTTCTTATTGTTCTAGTTAGGAGACTATTCTTTCCTTTAACTGGTAGTGGGGGAGTTCAGAAAACAGATACATATGTACCCATCTGAGATCCTTTTGGAAACACTCCTTCTTACTGTGTTACCACGTTTTTCTGGTAACAATATGTGACTCAGTTCTGCCCTGGTTCTTCTGCTCTCCACCTGGTATCTAGATGTGCACATAGCTGTCCCTTGACTCCCACCCACTGATGCTCCCTTGATTGTTAGTTTCTAGTGGATGTTCTAGTTTCTAGACTGATGTCCATGGTGCCACATTGTCCTGTGACCTGAGCCCGACAAATCTCATATTTTAGAACCAAGAAAAAGCCTAGATATCATCCAGTCACCTCTTTCCTCATTTTATCAATAAAGAGGCTGAGGCTAGAAATTCTGACTCCTCAAGTAGACCTCTTACCTCTGATCCCTTCAAGTGCTGGCAGTAGTTACAGGAAGACTTTCAGGTTGTCAGTAGGCCTTTGGGATCTCCCTTTTCTCTTGCATATTCTCTTTAACACCAAATGGCATGAGGACATTCCCTACCCACAAGGTCCTGCTAATGAAAAAACTCTGACAGCTGATGGCAATGAACCCTGGACTTAAAACAAAACAAACAAACAAACAAACAAAAAAACTGGGACCCAAAATCTGCCCGTGACATCATGCTGTGTGACATTGGCATTTGGTTTAATCTCTGTGATTTTCAGTACCCTACATACATGCAGGGTTGTTGTGAGGACTTACTAGAATGATAATCACAAAGAGTATGCTATTTTTCTCTGCTCAAAATCATCCATTTACTTTCCATTGCCTTTGATATATATCCAAGTCCCTAATTTGGCCCCAATGTCCATACATGATTTCTCTTGCACCTTATCCTGTTCTCTTGGTTCCAGGTGTTCTAGAATTCTTGCAATTCTTAAAGTCCAGAGGTCCATGTTCTTTCTTGTCAGGGGGAGTCTCTTGTTTTCTCTGCCTGAAATTCTCTCCCTAATCTAGCTAACTCAGATATTGGGACTCAGCAAACAAGTCATTTCCTTAGATGTCCCAGACTTGGTGGGGTTACCTGCTCTCTGTTCCCAAGGTCTCATTCTGCTTTTTGTTGTGTCCATCATTCTCATGAGCATTTGTTTAATACCCCTCTTCTGCTCCAAACTGTAAATATCATGAAATTAGAATCCATGTGCATCTTATAAAAACCTCTATATCCCCAGCACCAAGTATCTGACACTAGGTATCAGGATATCTATTGGCTCTTTGATTATCTATGTATACCTATAGCATAAAAATGTATTACCAATTATTGAATATACCTATAGAGTGGAGTTGAATTAGCAGGATTTGTCTACCTAGCTCTTGGCAGCTCTGTAGCAGCCCTTAGTAACCACTGTCCTGGCTGTAGCAACAATAAAGCATACAAGGCATTGTTGCATTGACTCCAAGCAAATAAAATATAGTTAAACTTCTCAGACATTCCCTCTGGCCTGTGTCCTAATGAGCTGACCTCATTATACTGTAACTCCTGAGTCTGCAGAAAACCTCGTCTCGCTCCACTGTCAGCCAACTCAGAGGACTGACCACATCTTCTCTTCTATAAACTGGTGGCTTCCAAGTAAGAGGAATGCACATCAATGTAAGCTCCAGTCATAGTTGCAAGTCACTTTCCAGCAGCTTAGTCTTTTCACTAGTTTATTTTAAGCCTGGCATAAGGTTGATGATATTTAAAAAAAAAAAAAAAAAAAGAAGGTTGACATTGTTGCTAGCCATCTACGTTGTGGTTATGTCATTGTTGCATTATCATTCAGTAAGGCTAATTTTATTTTTTTAAGATTTGTTTATTTATTTTAGAGAGAGAGCACCAAAAGGAGAGCCAGAGGGAGAGGGGGAGAGAGAGGGAGAGAGAAACTCAAACAGATTCTGCACTGAGCACTGAGCACGGAGTACAGTGTAGGGCTTGATCTCATGACCCTGTGATCATGACCCAAGCCAAAACCAAGAGTAGGATGCTTAACTGAGTATACTACCTAGGCGCCCCCAGTAAGACTAATTTTAAATATACCACACATGACCCAAGAATAAGTATCCCATCCTTTTGCTACCCCTACTTAATTATCTGCATAGATTTTATTTATTTTAGAATTGAATTTCATCTAAAGGGATAAAAAAAAATCCTAATAGTAAATAGCAGATATTTATGGAAATATTTTACTTCCCCAAAACTATTTACTTGGGCTTAATTTGATCCTGGTTTACTTATGTTTTATACAAATTTAGCAGGTGTTAGTGCTTTGGAGTTCATTTCCCAGTCACACACATGAATTGCAGTTAAACAAATGAAGTAAAACTTATTTAAACAGACAAGATTGTTTGCATCCAAAGAGGCTCACTTGGACTAATTTGGTTTGCAGGGGAATAGGTCAATCTCTTCCAATAAGTCATTGCTCTGTACCAAATTGCCATAGCATCCCCAACGTCCTCACCATTTTGCCTGGACTGTAGATCGATCCTAAACTTACCTGTTGCTACTGCAGTCAACTGTTATGTTACCTTGGCAACGTGGGCTACTCTACTTTCAAAGAAAAAGCAGAAAGCTTTCAAAGAAAAAATGAGACAGTTAAAAAATAAGTATGGAGACTCTTTTCATCTGAATAGCTGTGTCTTTGAGAGCTCTTCCTGAAAAGCAGCCTGTTGTTAGCTGATGTGACCAGATTATTGAGTACTAAATCCATGTTTCTAGAGGAGTATGTGTGCGCGTATGTCTGCACTTGGGTTTCTTAAATTGATCATTCAGGTACTATGATTTATCTGTCTCTCTGTAATTTTAGATCATCTTCCCTGGTTGTTTGAAACTCAGATTTTTTTTTTAACTTAGTGAAAAGCATAATAGAGTCAATCAAAATATTTTTTCCATTAATTCCGAGACTTTTTTATTTACTGTAAAATTTTATAGATAAACTTATTTTTGGAAGGAATATTTCCTTCCCCTAATGAGGGTTGCATTTACATAAGATAAAACGCAAATGCGAGATGTTAGAAAAATGGGAGGAAATATTTAAAGGGGGGGGAAAGAAACTTCTAGATTTGTTTTATTGTTTATGCATTTTTATGAGGCCTGTTTAATAGAAAATATTTTTGTGGATGAGTGTTTATGACAAAACAACTGCATTCT
Organism: Mellivora capensis; assembly: GCA_004024625.1. Classification (NCBI taxonomy): domain Eukaryota; kingdom Metazoa; phylum Chordata; class Mammalia; order Carnivora; family Mustelidae; genus Mellivora; species Mellivora capensis. The sequence continues at coordinate 9,754 of PISX010012365.1, read as the reverse complement.
TCTTCTGTGGCTCCAGGAAGGTGAGAAGGTGCATTCAGCCCTGTGAGATCTGCTCTTTGTTGGAAGGTGTAAAATGTGCTCTAATCACATTGTTGCACCTCGCCGTTTTCTATGGAGAACTAGGGTCAGAAGGGGTCAAAAAGCACATCAAGGGCTTCCCTTTATTCTCTCCCTAACCCAGGCACAGTATTCTGTTAATTTTGGGATTGTTAGGATTCTTTTAAAAGTCTCAGACAAAATAAATTATCGGTCATTTTTGAGGCTATCTCAGAATTGACCACTGGGCTTTTTCCATGTAAGCGTTCCTCATGCCAACTTTCGTTTCCTGTTTTGTGTTGTGTTGTCTTGTTTTGTTTAACACTGCCTGGCTGGATACTTCCTTCCTTACTGATGCCATTACAGTCATTTGCTCCTTCCATCCCAGGCAGGGAGAACAAATCTTCCTCTGGGCCCCCTCAGCAACTTTTCTCTCCTGCTATACCACTTTGTCACTTGGGTTGTGAATCTGTTTTCATGCTCATTTTTCTTTTCTTTTTTTTTTTTTTTTTAAGATTTTATTTATTTGATGGACAGAGATCACAGGTAGGCAGAGAGGCAGGCAGAGAGAGAGAGAGAGGAGGAAGCAGGCTCCCCGCTGAGCAGAGAGCCCGATGCGGGACTCGATCCCAGGACCCTGAGATCATGACCTGAGCCGAAGGCAGAGGCTTTAACCCACTGAGCCACCCAGGCGCCCCCATGCTCATTTTTCTCTCGACTTGGAGCATCTTGAGTGCTGGGAGTAGATTTTTTATCTTTGTATTCACGTGCTTATAACTGTAAGTGGTACCTATTGGGCTTTCAAACTGAGAGTCCTGATGTGTATGCTAATAAATGAAAAAAAATGAATGATTTCATATTTTAAGATCACTTTGAATTCTGACTCATCCATTCCATTTTGTTGTTACCTACAACTTTTCTAAGATTCTTTCTTTGTTTATATCCAAGCCATTGACAGACAAAGAGTAGATGCTACAGAAGTAGGTATGGCTATAGAATTACATGCCCAGTCACCCATCTTGGGAAACAAATCTGCAGTCTACATAGTACCATTGACCAATATAACATTTGGGGAAGAGAAGGCCAGAAGGCCATTAAATAGTTCAAATAATTTGACATCTATGAGTCGAACAAGTACAGTAGTATGCACACCATAATTTCTTTTTATTTTCTATATGCTTTTTCACATGCTTGGGTGAAAACAGGCAAAAAGGATTGGAAGACTTCTCCTGTTTGCAACTTTTTGGAAAACAGAAATAAATTTAGTTCCATATAACCAGTAATAAGCGCTTATAACTTACCTATCACCCAATTCATTCTAGAATTTTGCTAGAAATCAACATTAAATTCACCAATCCATAATTTTTCCCCTTTCTTAAAATTGGGATTTTTGTCCCACTTTAATCTCTATGATTTAGTGCCCATTCTTTTACATTCTTGCAATAAAATCTTTCTAGGCTTGAAAATTTGAAGACATTTAAATTGCCCAGGTAATAATTTACTGCCACCTCATCTGCCAGAACTTTAATTCGTTTTTACAATGTTTATCCTACCTCTTCTACAGGGAAGATTTAGTTTCTTGCTAGAGAAGATGGATGAAACACAGGAGTTGAAAATCCTGCTTCCCCCTTACATTTGTTGCTAGGTCGCTATCTCCCTTAAGCCACAAGCTTTTCTGAATAAACCTCACAAATATAGACACTTTCTTTTTGGTTTTAGTATGTCATGAACCTGAAGCTCATTCTGGCCAGAAGCCTTCTTAATACTGTGTATACATGTTCATAGCACATGCAATATCTATCTTTTATGTCTCTCTTTTCACTTTCTATTGCATGACTTTATTTTTTTTATGCTCAGTTAGCCACCATATAATACATCATTAGTTTTTGATGTAGTGTTCAATGATCCATTAATTACATATAGCACCCAGGGCACATCATGTGCCCTCCTTAATACCCATCACCCTATTACCCTCTCCCCCCACTCCCCCGTCCCCTCTAAAACCCTCAGTTTGTTTCCCGGGGTCCATAGTCTCTCATGGTTCATCTCCCTCTCTGATTTCTCCTCCTTCAGATTTCCCTCCTTTCTCCTATGGTCTTCCGTGCTATTGCTTTTAAAGTATGAACAAAAGATTCTTTTGCAATTATATTAACGTAGTCACATGCTTTTCTGAAAATGGTGATGCAAACCATTTCTACAATTTATCATCTTCCTTAGATGCAATTATTTTAAGCAATTTTGATTTTGGATGGAAGGGGAACTCAATGCTAAATCTCTGTGCAGAATTATTCCCTTGGGCCACTTGACTTGTCTGTGAGTCTGGCTTTATCTACCGCTGATAGAGACATGGTAGTAGTTATTCGAGATCCTGCCTTGTTAGGTTCTTGAATTTTTACAGAACATCAATCCTACTCCCAACTGTCCTTCTTGTGACATCCAATGCAACCACATACATATGTGGGAACAGAAACATGCTTCCCTCCAGGAACTTTTTATGAAGTATAAATTCAAACTTATTGTCCCTGGATGGTTTTAAAGACTGAACAGAGAGAAACAATCATTTTGCAATGGATTGAACTTCAAGATATTTCTTTAACTGAATCTCATTTTGATATAATATCATGTCCTATAAGGTATATCACAAAGCAAACAACATCCCTGTGGAATTCATTGCTTTGCTTACTCACAAGATATTGCCGAGGCTGTTGTCGTATTTCTATGACTCCACTGCAAGCTACTTCTGTATTATGTACTAGAAGAGTTACAGTTTCCCTGTAATTCTTTTAACTGATTCTGCTTTCCTCCTCAAGAAAGTTAAGATTCAAATTTGTGACTCTCATTAAAAGTGTGCAGTATAGGAATTCATGCCTTGTATTTTAGCATTAATTTCATTTTGAGCTTATACCTACTATTTTTTGCTATGTTGAATCTTTGTGAATCACCACAAGTTCTTTTTGTAATGGGATAAGAGAAAAATTAAACAAACTGTCCTTTTTCCTTCTTCCTCTGATTACAAAGTCACAACGGCACTTTCTCCTAAGGGTCCTACCACTACCTCCATCCCAATCCAGTTTCTTATTGGTCATCATTAAAACCAACTACCATATACATTTTATCTGAATTCATTCTGAATAGACTGAATATTCTCGTGTCTATTCTCAACTTATTAACACATAAAGATATCCAGTGGGCATTAGGATCAGATGCAATCAGGGTACTTTCCACAATTTTCCTTCTTCTAGCCTTGTCAGAAATTTATCAGATGCTCCACTTTTATTATCATATTTTCTGCAGAAGTACAAGTAATTGAAATTTTTCATCATTACCGTATTGTATCTCTGTGCTAGGCCTACAACATATATTGGGAAAATATCAAACATATCTCCCTATTTGTGGAGCTCCCATAACAATATCACTTGTTTGCTTTTTTTTTCTTTTTTTTCTTTCTGCAGTTCATTATATTGTGCAGATTAATGCAAGACTAGAAAGATAAAACTACTGATTTACTTACTTGAAATGCACATTTTGTGGAGTTTTTTGGCATTGGCTTTGGGGAGCAGTCTGAGAATTGTACTCAGGAAGCATATTCTGTGAGACCTGTCACTAAAGGAGCACCATGTTTACATTCTTTTTTCTCCCAATAATCCAAATTTGTCTGCCAGTTTTGATATAGGCAGATATAAGATTTAGCCTAACCTCATTTCTCTTATTAAAATTAGACAAGATAGTCCAAACTCTGTCTTGCCTGTTTTTGAGGAATTTAATCACCATCTTTCATTTTGAGGATCTGTATTAGATGCCAATCCAGTTCCCAGGTACTTCCTGCTTTGAGGCAGCCTCTGGTCAGCACTTCCTTGAAAATGCACAACTTCCCTCAGTTTTGTCAGGAGAAAGAAGAGAGAGCCAGAATGAAGCACAGGAAGAGAAAAGGGAGCAAATCAAGGGAGTGTGTCTTGGTGCAGCACCTCATGTGGACATCCTCGCCTGCTCAGCAGCCATCTCTGAAGACAGTTCCCAATAGGAAGCTCAAAAGTGCTTTGTACTCTGAGGAAACACTGTTGCGCCACCCACGGAGACCAAGAGTCAAGGATCACCAAGGGGAGAGTGTTTCATAACATATTGTTTAAATGTTTAAGAGTACAAAATGCATCTGCATCTTTACTTTTATAAACCTAAAAAATTTGGCTAGAAAACTATAAAGCTATTTCTACTAATTGCCACTTCTGTTGTTGTAAGACAGTAGGGAAATGTGTGACTGAAACAGGAAGGTTTTTGATTTTGTGGCTTCAGGATCAAACTTAGCCCTGGGGACCTTTGAGTTTGGACATTCAAGCCGAACCTTTCAAGGTTTCTGACATTGTAAAGTAACAATCTTATGAGAAATCAAAGGGTGAAGAATTCTGTGCGACTGAAGTTGGCTCATGCATTTTAAAGGCAGGTTTGACTTGAATACATTAGGGTGAGGGTGAAGCTGCCCGCGCAGATAAGATGGCTACTCAAGAAATAACAAAAGAGAGAGATTCCGTTTTCAAACCCAGGAGGAAGACAAGAACTTGATCTCTAATATCTATTCCTGCTGCAGGGACATTGACAGTGAGAAAAAAAAGGGCAACAAAATATCTCTCTGAATGATTTTATCCAAATTACATCAAATGGTCCAAATTCTTCTCAAAAATGGCTTTCAAAATCCCCCAGACATGTATTTCTGAATGCTAATAATTTGATAGAGATGGTATTTAAATACCTTTATTTTCTAATTTGCTAACAAAAAAGCAGATTTCATAAGAAATGTTAGTATGGGGACACCTAGGTGGCTCAGTGGGTTAAAGCCTCTGCCTTCGGCTCGGGTTATGGTCTCAGGGTCCTGAGATTGAGCCCCACGTCAGGGGGGTCTCTGCTCAGCGGGGAGCCTGCTTCCCCCTCTCTCTCTGCCTGCCTCTCTGCCTACTTAAGATCTCTGTCTGTCAAATAAATAAATAAAATCTTTTTTAAAAAAAGAAAGAAATGTTAGTATGTATCCCCTGTATCATTCTAACTACATTTGTTTATGATTTATTAAAATGATAACCTGTACAATTCAAATAGGAAAAACAACTTTATGGAGACTCTATTGATCTTCTTGAAAATAAGCATTCTGTTGTAACATATACATGACATCTTTGTATGTCTAAGCTTGCTTAGATCAGTGTTGGAATTTTCCTCATCAGATTTCATTAATTCCTCTTGCCTAAGGAAAAGTTTGAACTTTGTTGTTGAGATACTATTTCTAGGATGACTACTGCTGCTGTTTAAAGAAATTATTTGTTTGTTTGTTTGTTTTCATTACCATATAATATATTATTTTACCCAGGGGAACAGGTCTGTGAATCATCAGGCTTACACACTTCACAGAACTCACCATAGCACATACCCTCCCCAATGTACATAGGCCAACCACCCTCTCCATACCCCCTTCCCCGGCAACCCTCAGTTTGTTTTGTGAGATTAAGAGTCTCTTATGGTTTATCTCCTTCCCGATCCCATCTTGTCTCATTTTCCTTCCCTACCTCCCAAAGCCCACGCTTTGCCTCTCAAATTCCTCATGTCATAATTGTCTTTCTCTGATTAATTTATTTCGCTCAGCATAATACCGTCTAGTTCCATCCATGTCATTGCAAATGGCAATATTTCAATTCTTTGAAATATAGTATATATTTCATATAGTATCATATAGATACTATAGATTCCATATATAGATCTATAGTATTCCATTGTATATATCTACCACATCTTTATCCATTCATCTGTTGATGGGCACCTAGACTCTTTCCATAGTTTGGCTATTGTGGACATTGTTGTTATAAACATTCTGGTGCATGTGCCCCTTTGGATCACTGTGTTTGTATCTTTAGGAAAAATACGCAGTAGTGCCATTGCTGGGTAGCCCTATTTTCAACTTTTCAAGGAACCTCCATGCTGTTTTGCAGAGTAGCTGCACCAGCTTGCATTCCCACCAACAGTGTAGGAGGGTTCCCCTTTCTCCATATCCTCTCCAACATCTGTCATTTCCTGACTTGTTAATTTTAGCCATTCTGACTGGTGTGAGGTGGTATCTCATTGTGGTTTCAACTTGTATTTCCCTGATGCCAAGTGATGTGGAGCACTCTTTCATGGGTCTGTTGATCATCTGGATGTCTTCTTTACAGAAGTGTCTGTTCATGTCCTCTGCCCATTTCTTGTCTGGCTTATTTGTTCTTTGAGTGTTGACTTTGATAGGTTCTTTATAGATTTTGGATACTAGCTCTTTATCTGATATGTCGTTTGCAAATATCTTCTCCCATTCTGTCAGTTGTCTTTTGGTTTTGTTGACTGTTTCCTTTGCGTGGAAAAGATTTTGATTTTAATGAAGTTCCAATAGTTCATTTTTGCCCTTGTTTCCCTTGCCTTTGCCAATGTTTCTAGGGAGAAGTGGCTGCAGCTAAGGTCAGAGAGGTTGCTGCCTGTGTTCTCCTCAACGATTTTGATGGATTCCTGTCTCACATTGAGGTCTTTCATCCATTTTGAGTCTATTTTTGTGTGGTATAAGGAAATGATCCAGTTTCATTTTTCTGCATGTGGCCGTCCAATTTTCCCAACACCATTTGTTGTAGAGACTGTCTTTTTTCCATTGGACATTCCATCTTTTCTGCTTTGTCAAAGATTAGTTGACCATAGAGTTTAAGGTCTATTTCTGGGCTCTCTACTCTGTTCCATTGATCTATGAGTCTGATTTTTGTGCCAATACCATACAGTCTTGATGATGACAGCTTTGTAATAGAGCTTGAAGTCCATAATTGTGATTCCACCAACTTTGGCTTTCTTTTTCAACATTCCTCTGGCTATTTGAGGTCTTTTCTGTTTCTATATAAATTTTAGGTTTATTTGTTCCATTTATTTGAAAAAAAATTGGTGGTATTTTGATAGGGATTGCATTAAATATGTAGATAGCTTTAGGTAGCATAGACATTTTCACAATATTTGTTCTTCCAATCCATGAGCATGGAACATTTTTCCATTTCTTTGCTTTGTGTCTTCCTCAATTTCTATCATGAGTACTTTATAGTTTTCTAAGTACTGATTCTTTGCCTCTTTCATTAGGTTTATTCCTAGGTATCTTATTGTTTTGGGTGCAATTGTAAATGGGCTTGACTCCTTAATTTCTCTTTCTTCTGTATTGTTGTTGGTGTATAGAAATGCAACTGATTTCTGTGCATTGATTTTATATCCTGACACTTTACTGAATTATTGTACAAGTTCTAGCAGATTTGGAGTGGAATCTTTTGGGTTTTCCACGTAAAGTATCATATCATCTGCAAAGAGTGATAATTTGACTTCTTCTTTGCTGATTCAGATGACTTTAATTTCTTTTAGTTGTCTGATTGCTGAAGCTAGGACTCCTGGTACTATGTTGAAGAGCAGTGGTGATAATGGACATCCCTGCCATGTTCCTGACCTTAGCGGAAAAGCTCTCAGTTTTTCTCAATTGAGAATGATATTCACTGTGGGTTTTTCATAGATGGCTCTGATGATATTGAGGAATGTACCATCTGTCCCTACACTTTGAAGAGTTTTGATCAAGAAAGAATGCTTTACCTTGTCAAATACTTTTTCAGTGTCTATTGAGAGAATCATATGGTTCTTGTTCTTTCTTTTATTAATGTATTGTAGCACACTGGTTGATTTGCAGATGTTGAACCCACCTAGTAGCCCTGGAATAAATCCTACTTGGTCGTGGTGAATAATCCTTTTAATGTATGGTTGCATCCTACTGGATAGTATTTCAGTGAAGAATATCTGCACCTGTATTCATCATGGATATTGGTCTGTAATTCTCTTTCTTGATGGAGTTTTTGTCTGGTTTTGGGATCAAGGTAATGCTTGCTCCATAAAATGAGTTTGGAAGTTTTCCTTTCTATTTTTTGGAATAGTTTCAGGAGAATGGTATTAATTCTTCTTTAAATGTTTAGTAGAATCCCCCTGGGAATCCGTCTGGCCCTGGGCTTTTATTTTTTGGGAGATTTTTGATGACTGCTTCAATCTCCGTACTGGTTATGAGTCTGTTCAGGTTTTCTGTTTCTTCCTGGTTCAGTTTTGGTAGTTTATATGTCTCTAGGAATGCATCCATTGCTTCCAGATTTTCAAAATTGTTGGCATAGAGTTGCTCATAATATGTTCTTATAATTGTATTTCTTTGGTGTTGATTGTGATCTCTCCTCTATCATTCATGATTTTATTAATTTGGGTCCTTTCTCTTTTCTTTTTGGTAAGAATGGCCAGGGGTTTATCAAACTTATTAATTCTTTCAAAGAACCAGCTCCTAGTTTAGTTAATTTGTTCTACTTTTGTTTGTTTGTTTGTTTCTATTTCATTGATTTTTGCTCTGATCTTTATGATTTCTCTTCTCCTGTTGGGTTTAGGCTTTCTTTGCTGTTCTTTTTCCACCTCCTTTAGGTGTAGGGTTAGGTTGTGTACTGGAGACCTTTCTTGTTTCTTGAGAAAGGCTTGTATGGCTATATACTTTCCTCTCAGGACTGTCTTTGCTGTGTCCCAAAGATTTTGAACAGTTGTGTTTTCATTATCATTTGTTTCCATGATTTTTTTCAATTCATCTTTAATTTCCTGGTTGACCCATTCATTATTTAGTTGGATGCTCTTTAGCCTCCATGTATTCATGTTCTTTCCAACTTTCCTCTTGTGATTGAGTTCTAGCTTCAGAGCATCATGGTCTGAAAATATGCAGGGAATGATCCCAATCTTTTGGTACTGGTTGAGACCTGATTTGTGACCCAGGATGTGATGTATTCTGGAGAATGTTCCATGTGCACTAGAGAAGAATGTATATTCTGTTTCTTTAGGATGGAATGTTCTGAACATATCTGTGATGTCCATCTGGTCCAGTGTATCATTTAAGTCCTTTATTTCCTTGTTGATCTTTTGCTTGGATGATATGTCCATTTCAGTGAGAGGGGTGTTAAAGTCCCTTGCTATTGTTGGATTATTGTCAATGTGTTTCTTTGATTTTGTTATTAATTGGTTTATGTAGTTGGCTGCTCCCATGTTCAGGGCAATAGATATTTAAAATTGTTAGATCTTCTTGTTGGACAGACTCTTTGAGTATGATATAGTGCCCTTCCTCATCTCTTATTGTAGTCTTTTGTTTAAAATCTAGTTTATCTGACAAAATGCTTGCCACCCCAGCTTTCTTTTGATGTCCATTAGCGTGGTAAATTGTTTTCCACCCCCTTTGCTTTAAATCTGGAGGTGTCTTTGGGTCTAAAATAGTTCCGTGTAGACAGCATATCGATGGGTCTTGTTTTTTTTTTTTCTTTTTTATCCATTCTGATACCCTGTGTCTTTTGATTGGGGCATTTAGCTCATTTACATTCAAGGTTACTACTGAAAGATATGAATTTGGTGTCATTGTATTGCCTACAATTACTGTATATTGTCTCTGTTCCTTTCTGTTCTACTACTTTTAGGCTCTCTCTTTGCTTAGAGGACCCCTTTCAATATCTCCTGTAGGGCTGGTTTGGTGTTTGCAAATTCTTTTAATTTTTGTTTGTCGTGGAAACTTTTTATCTCTCCTTGTATTTTCAATGACAGCCTAGTTGGATATAGTATTCTTGGCTGCATATTTTTCTCATTCAGTGCTCTGGATATATCATGCCAATCCTCTCTGGCCTACCAGATCTCTGTGGAT
>PISX010012364.1:0-61023 GCA_004024625.1 Mellivora capensis | reverse complement strand
TATTTGTTCATTCATTTATTAATAATAAATTTATTATAGTAATTAATTATTCATTTATTATTTGCTCGAATTTACTAATACCCTGCTTGCCTGTGGTCAGTGTTGACCGGGTATAATTTTTCTTTTTATTTTCAACTTTCATGCGCAGGTCTGCTTTTCACCACACCTCTTGTACACGACATACAGCTAGACTTTAGAATTCCAATCAGAGCATCTTTGTCTTTCATTGATGTGTTTAACCTAGTCATATGCTTGGGATACTGATATACTTGGTCTTCTTGCTACCATTGCTCTATATGCTTTCTTGCTACAAATTCTCTGCTTCCTTTGTGTTCCTTTTTGCCTTCTTCCCGATGTATCAAATAACACTCCCTTTCTTTTCCTCAAAAGATTGGAAATTAGATTTTACTTTTTTTTAAGATTTTGTTTATTTGTCAGAGATCGAGAGCACAAGCAAGGGAGCACAAGAAGCAGGCTCTCCGATGAGCAGGGAGCCCAAGGCAGAACTCGATCCCAGGACCCTGGGATCATGACCTGAGCCGAAGGCAAACGCTTAGCTGACTGAGCCACCCAGGTGTCCCCAGGTTTTCTTATTTCTAATCTTCAGTAGTTACTTTTAAACTTACAACGTGTGTACTTTAATTCCTCCCTGTTAAGTGTGTGCAGCCTCTGTCAGAGCCCTCCTGGGACACCCCTGGATGTGCCTGCTCCTTGAAGTCCTGGTTACGGCAGAAGGGACTAGATTTCCACCGAGCTCCCAGCCACTTAAGCAATGATCGGGTCCTCCAGGGTTCCTCATCCTCATCCTGCAGGGCTGTGGACAGCCAGACAGGGATGTACCAGACCTGTGGCTCCTTACAGGTGGGTGTGCTTGTGCTTATGAAAAGCAGACCTTTTCCAAGGCTGCCTAGGGCTGCTGGCACCCTGACCGAGGCTGCCGATAGACACACATCATATCTCTAGGACTTATCACTGTCCATGTTGACCTTGATCACCTGGATGGGTCCTGTTTGCCAGGTTTCTCCTCTGAAAAGTTTACTGTGCCCCCCCAGCTCAGCTGTGCTCTTAGGAAGAAAGTCACTGTGTGCAACTGTGAACCATCTCCTTGATGGTGGCATAGCTACATAAATTATTTGGAATTCCACATGGGAGATTTGTCTCTTTTTAATCATTTATTTATATCATTTATCCAATCATTTATTTATATCAGTACAGATTCTTGGATATTTATTTCATACTTTGGACTGGAACCCAACGCCACCTTATTTATTTTTTTGCTCAAACTGTTCCAGCTTTGGCCACTGGGACCTCTTCTATTTGGCTCTTGTGTCTCTTTACATTTTGATATATCTCCAGTTGGGGGGCGCAGGGGAGGGGATTGGTATATTTCCTACCTCCTTGGAGACTTTTGATCCTAATGATATCAGATGTTAGATGCACCTGGGACCCAGCCCGGTCCCTCCTTCACTCACCCCTGCCATTCTCTGGGGAGCCTCTGAACCCCGAGCCCTGGCTGCACCTCTGACCAGGGGAGACCTCAGAGCTGCTGGACATACCGAACTTAAGACCCTGCCCTTTCCTCCCCACCCCATAGCCATTGCCCTGAAAAAACAATGCCCTCTCCCCTGGCTGAGTCTGTCTGCGGGTTACAGACCCCCACAGTGTTTTGTAACCTTAGTAACATAACTGCTGTCCTCAGTGTGAGAATAAACTTATTTAAAGGACAAAACAAAACAAAAAAATCTCCATCTTCCTTATCTTTGAAAACTTACCATATCGTCTCCATTCCTGAGACTTCAGATAAATGTCCTTTCGCTGGAGACACTCCTATCCGGCCAGCGTGGCACCAAGGTCTCTGGGGTCGTTCTAGGGGCCCTGGGTGGTCTATTTGACCTCACAAAGCCTCTGTTTCCTTGTCTGTAAAAGGGGGACAATGAAAAGCCTTCACAGAGCTGCCACTGATGGAGCACCTGTTACGCATATTAGGGCATCTTAGGTGATCATTTATGAAAAGCCCCTAATAGGAGGCCAGCCACACAGAAGCTGTTACCACTGTTAGTAGTGGGAATAGCCTTTCATCTCCCAGTCCCCGGCCTCTTCCTTAGCACCCCCCCCAACCCCGTTCCCCCACCCTCTGAAGCTCAGACACGATGCCCAGGCCTGTGTTTCTGTTCTCAGTGACAGAAACCAACCAACCAGCTGGAGCTTGTGGTTCCTGTCCGCCTCCCAGGACCTCCTCGCTCCCTGCTTACTGCTGCCCGTGTGCCCTGCCCCCACCCCCACCCCACCAGGCTGCCCCAGACGTGAGGTGGGGGGCGGGGGGTAGGGTGGGGGGGCCTGTTTCACTGGACCCAGCTAGCGCAGTAAGGAGGCAAGCGCATGGACTCACGGTCCCACAAACCTGGGCGTGACCCGCATGTGGATCCCGGCTCTGCAGTTGATCTGCTGTGTGGTCTCAGGCAAGTGCCCTAAAGTCTTTGAGCCTCGTTTTCCTTATTTATAAAGTGATAATAACAGTAGTTGTTTCACAGGAATGTCATAAAGATTTCAGTGATAATCCATGTGAAGCACTTTGCGTAATGCCCAGGACACAGAAAGCTCTTACTAAACTGTCTCAGTCTCTCTTCTTATTAATACCAGGGAGCCGGGAGCTGCCTGCTCGGCTGGGCTCCATTTATTGATGGATTCAAGGCTAAAAATAGAGCTGCAGCTTTGGGGAGTTGGTCCTTCCAGAGCTAGGAAGTGATGCCCTTGCTAGTGTAGATGGGGAAGGAGCCTGCGTCTCTCTCAGAGGATCACAAGTCTTGATACCTTTCTCCAGGGAATTCCAGGGCAGGCATGCTGGAGCCAGACCCACCCAGGCTGAGGACCTCTCCTAGCAGGGGTTTCTGGGGTCCCACCAGCCAGGCTTCTAACTCCAGCCCTGCCATTTCCCAGCTCTGTGACCTTGAGCAAGCAGCGTTCCCTCTCTGAGGGTCATGATTACTCTCTAGCCTGGGGAATCAACAATGGTAATAACAGAACTTGTGATAACCTACAGCTTACATGCACTGAGGTCTGAGGCCAGGGATTAATTCTGGGATTCTGGGTCATGACGTCCCCTCTCCGAGCCTCGGTTTTCCTAGCTCTGAAAGAGGCACAGTAGCCCACACTGAGGAAGGCTTTTGTGAGGACCCAGAGAGGTCATGGATAGCAGTAACATCTAATGGGAGCCTGAGTTATCCAGGGGCGCATCGTCTCCCTGTCAGAGGGTATAGGGAGCAAAGACAGACATTGATCGTAGCTGTTTTTAGTTACTGATCCACCAGCCTTGGAGAATGCAAAGAAATGCATCCAACAGAAAAACACCTCTCGCCTTGCAGTGTTAACAGGCTGACACTGCCAGAGGGGAAACCATTTCTGGGCAAATGACTCCCCTGCTGTCAGTTCATTGCTCTTGGCGAGCTGTTTTGTCTCCCTGGATAAGATCTGATTTGATTAAAGCAGAGCCTGAATTGGGGGCAGGAGCCCCCATTTTCCCTTCTGCAGCTAGTCTTAACAGTGACACCACAGGGCAGGAATCTGGCTTCCAGGGGCATTGAGCCGGACCCCTTCCCATAGCTATGCAGGGCCTGGATGGCCCACAACCCCAAAGCCACACACCTGGATTGTCTCTCTCCTTCTTCCCTTCCTGGGACAGGTCCACGTAGACTCTAGGCCCTTGGTTTCTTCTGACTATAAGATGAATACATAATGGTATGACAATACCATTAATAAAAACATACAGTCTTCGGTACCTGGCTGGCTCAGTTGGTAGAGCACTCAGGTTTGTGAGTTCAAGCCCCATGTTGGGTATAGAGATTATTTAGAAATAAAATCTTTTGAAAAATGAAAAATAAATTTAAAAAAATACACACAGTCCCATCCCAATACACATCACCTTGTAGTCCTCAAGGAGGAGGACAGAATTGTATCCCTGGGAGAGATCAAGAGCCTTTCTTTGGCCAGAGCACCAGGTGCAAAGGCTCTTGTCCCAGCCACCTGTGATCTGCGCACTTGACAACAGCGGGGGAGGCAGCCGTGTTCTTCTGCCCAGGCCGAGCATGGAAGAAGGAAGACTGGGTGATCGTGGGAGGGTGCCAGCAAGCCCTACAGGACTGATCCGCCAGGTGGGGGAATCACACCAGCAGCACCTAGGATGGGAGGTCAGGGTCTGGATTCTCCCTCTGGGATTTGGATCCCAGCACCACTACCCCTGGGGAACCCTGGGCCAGTCTCTTAGCCTCTTGACTACTTAGTTTCCTCAGTGTGTCTATTTATTTGTTTGCATAGTCACAGTATTCTAGCTTGCAGACAACAGAACCCATTCTGGCCGGTTGAAATAGAAAGGGAATTTACTTAGGGATGTTAGGCTTGTCGGAGGATGGAGAAACAGGCTCTAAATACAGCTTTCAGGAGCATCTCCAAAAGGCACACTAGGAAAATCAGACCAATGGGGGAGCTGCTGCCACTGCTGTCACTCCCTGCCGCCACCCAGCCAGCCAAGGTGTCCCCCACATGCATCCGTTCCCACCTGGAGCTCACCTCCTGGTTGGAATCTCAGATGCGTGAGTGGGATTGGAGGAAAGGAGGTCACACCACTGCACCGTAGCTTCCAGGGAGGCAGGCTTCTGCTTTGGGAAGAAGGAACTCAACATATAAGGAATAATCAAAATGTAGAAAGGAATTTTTAAGATCGTTGGGCAAGGGCAAATATTCAGTACATTTTCTCTCTTGTCTATTTCCCCCTCCTTGAATATAAACTCCACGGGGCAGGTGTCTTTGAGGGTCTTGTTTACCTCTGTGTCCCCAGCACCTAACCTGGAGCCTGTGGGGAACAAACAAATAAAATGTGGGTCATGAAAGAACCACCTGGACTTTGAGGCTTTGACAATTCGCAGTCACACAGGGGGCTGGAGCTCCCTTTCCCAGGGCGGAATCTGCTCCTTCTTAAATCACACAGTACATTTGATTTAGTGAACTGCAGTGGGACCCCGATTCCTCCACAGCCCCTTGCCTGATGGTGAAATTGTCTTCATCTCTATTTCCCAGTTCTGACTCACCTCTTCCTGGAGGCTTTCCTTGATATGCAACTCCATCACTACCACGACTGTCATCACCACCATTACCACCTTGTCCCGGGGAGCTGGTTTGGTGTGGTGGTTAAGGCAAGCTCTAGGGGCACCTGGGTGGCTCAGTGGGGTAGGTGTCTGCCTTTGGCTCAGGTCATGATCCTGGAGCCCTGGGATCAAGCCCCGTGGCAGACTCCCTGCTCAGTAGAGATCCTGCTGCCCCTCACCCTGCTCGTGCTCTCTCTCTCTCTTTCTCGGTTTCTCTTTCAAATAAATAAATAAAATCTTAAAAAAAAAAAAAAAAAGGAAGGCAAACTCTACAGTCTAACTGGCTGACTTCAAATACTCGGTTCAGCTCTTACTAACTGCTGGAGCGTGGTTAAGTCATGGTAGCATTCTAAGGATCATATTCCCCACCTGTAATGATTTTGAAGATCATTCTCCTCATCTAAGTCACAGAGCTGTTGTGAGGTTTAAATGAGATGTTGTAAGAAAGTTCTTCAAAAGGGGCTGGGTGCAGAGAGCTAGCTCAATTGCTGCAGCCGCCTTTGCGATCCTCACAGTTCTAGCCCGTACCGGGACAACACGGATAGTTTTCATGGCTGCAGCCCCAACTTAACTGGAAATCAGGAACCGGGGTGTCCCTTACTCCCCTTCTCCATACCTCTCTATGCACCTGTCGTATGGATCTGGTGCTCACTCGGTGTTTGCTGGGTAACCAACCAACTAAGTCGAAGAAATCACAAATGCAAAGGCTGATAGATAAAACACCCGAAGTTTGTATATTAGAAAAGTAACTAAGATGTAAATGTCACCTGGGAGTGGGGAAAATGACGACTGGTTAATGTCTATATTATGTAAGGATTTCATACACACCAATGAAAAATAGGTTGCTAAGAGATACCTGGACAAAGGTCACAAGCAAGCAATTCAAATGAGGAAATAGAAGTAGTAAGTAAACACGGAAGAATCTTCAACCTTCAGCAGGAAATAAAAATGAGATACCAATGAAAGCAAGAATAACATAGAATATATAATTCAATAGGAAATTGTAACACTACAAAATATCCAGTAGCAGAAGGATGGTTCCCTAAATAATGACACCTTGATTCAATGGCATGGTGTTCCACCATCAAATTTCCACAAAAATGTGGAAACAAATGCTTACAATACAGTTAAGTTTCCAAGCGGACTGCAAAATTGGATTCAAAGCATGATCACAAGTGTGCAAAATAGTCATCTTGACTCGATGAAAGCCTGGCAGAAAATACAAGAAAATGAAAGCAGTCACCTTGATAATGAAGCAGAACTGCACAGTTCTGCACAGCAGAACATACACCAGACATTATGCCAAGGGCTTATTTCTACTAAACAAGAGTACAGAGAAGAGATATAAGAGCTCACGGAAATGAAAACAAGGCCACTGAAGGAAATAAAACAAGCTGTCAGGATTCAGGAAAATTATAATAGTGCAGAATTAGAGTCAGTGTGAAAGTAGCATCAAAGAGCATAGACACTGCTGAAACACCACAAGAATATGAGAAAAAATAGAATGAAAATACTTTTTTAAGTTTAAATGATGAGAGAAATGGACAGAGACCATATACATGTAACAGAAAAAGTAAACAGAAAATGACATCAAACAAATCGTCTAAGATATCATTCAAGGAAATGCTTTAGGAAAAAAAGGAGACATTGGAAAGGTAATGAGACTCAGGAAAATTTATTCATAATGATCAATATCAAATCTATCCTAATAAAGGTATTAGATCTCAAAGTCATAAAAAATATATATAGTAATCCTTTGGGCAACTCAACAAAAGGGAACCAGTCACTTACAAGGAGGGGGGAGGATGCCAGGCTGGCCTCTGGCTTCTTCATGGCAGCATCCAGCATGAGAACTCAACAGAGCCCCACCTACAAAGTCAGCAAGGAAAGTGTGACTCAAGTGTTTTATTTTGAGGCAAACTGCTGATCAAGAATCAAGGCAGAAGACAACATTTTTGAACATGTGTGGGAGTTTGGAAGCTGAAGTAAAAGCACAGTCTGGATTTGTTGGAAGAACAGGACTGCTTTCCTTTTGGTGACCCCAAGTCTTAGGCTGGGGTTCTTCTGTGCGTTTATTTGACAGATGCATAAAGACCCTAGTATGTGTTGGGACCTGCGCCCCAGACTATAAATGAATCTTCTACCAAGTGCTGGAGAGGGTGGAAGGAACGTTTCCTTGAAAAGGTGAGTTGGCTTTTCCAAGATAAGTAGGAGTGAGTACATGAAGGGAAGGATATTCCAGACAAGGAGAAGGGCAGGCAGGCCCGAAAGCATAGGACAGATATTCCGAGATAGAATTTAAGATCTCAGCAAGTATATGTTCTAGAATGTCCAGACATCTGGAATGGGATGAGTGGGTAAATCCTAAAGACTCAGGATTGGGAAAGGGTAAGAGGACTTGCATGCTAGGTTTTCAAAAGGCTTAAGCTTCTCTGCACAGAGACTCTGGAATCCTGGAATGGTTGAAGCATGAAAACCACTGTGTAGTTGCAAGAAGAAAAAGATGAGAGGTTCTGTGAGGACTCAGATTTCACGATTCCCGCAGCTGCTTAAGCTGGCATTCATACTTGATGATGCACATTCGAACCGTTCCCTTTAAAGTCAGGAACAAAGCAAGGTTGGCCACTAATGCTGCTTTTGTTCCATGTTGCGCTGCTAGTTCCGGCCAGCACAGAAGGACTTGAAAAAGAGTTTAAAACCTTAAGGATTACTGTCACCATCTAAATATTGTTCATTGCTGAGTTAAGAAGCGTGCTTGCATATTTCCTTCCTTCTATGCCCTTATGTTTTTCCTGGAGGTGGTTTTTGTGGGGTTTTTTTTTTTTTTTCTCTCTCCCTCTCTTTTTTTTTAAGTAGGCTTCACGCCCAGTGTGGAGACCAACCCGGGGCCTGAACTCACAACCCTGAGATCAAGACCTGAGCTGAAATCAAAAGACAGACGCTTAACAAACTGGGACACCCAGGCGCCCCTTTCCTGGAGTTTTTAATTGTCTTTTCCTTTGTTCTTGGACTATTTGCCTTTTTTATTGCAGAATCTTCCCAACAACTTGGTAAGGTCAATTTTCTCACCCCCAGTTTATGGATGGAGAAGGAGGCTGTGAGGGGTTGACAAAGACCACAGCCAAGACATGGCGGAGCTGGGACGCCTATCGGTCTTGGTGGGATGACCCTTGTCAACCCTGGGCTGATGCTGAGGAGACGAGGTGCACGTCGGGGAGACGGGGTGTGCAGGGAGAGTATGTCTCCGTTATTTGAACTTCACCAAGTTCAGAAAGACGAGGACAGTGTGGAGAATCCCCCAGGGCACCTCATTCATGAAAAGTCTATGAAATGATGCACGGAGGGGTAGCCAAATTGGCCAATATTCAACTCCCCAAGGGGCCACCCCATCCCCAGCATCACGACTTTTGCACATTCCATCCAACACCCAAGCACGTTCCAGACACACGTCTTGTGCCTGGATCCCCCTCGGCCTTCAGGTCGCCACATTCTTTCCTTCTTCAGAAAACAGCCCCCACACACCAGTTGCTCTTCTTCATCTCCTCTTCCCTGGATGGCTCACAGCTCGGGTACCAAGTCAGCCTGCTTCCTCCCCGAGTGAGGTTATTTTTCGGAGGCTCCCTAAGGCCGGGGGTGTCCATCCCACCAGCTCATCAAATTGACTCCTTCCTATAGAGGTCACAGTCTCGGTGCTAGTGGACACCATCGCCAGCACCTGCGGCGTTAAGGGAAATAAAGTACTTGGAATAATGCATGTGATTTTGCATCTGGAAACAGAGGACTTCTTTTTGAGCACCAGTGAGAACCCCTCAGGGGTTCCCTCCTCTCCTTCAAAGCCCCCACATCTAATCATCTATCCATTCAATAAATTGCTTGAGCATCTGTCCGTGCCAGGCCCGTGCCAAGCACTGGGTATACACACCGGGACAAGTCGCACCCTACACAAGGGCACCCAGTTGAGAGACAAGTGGGAGCCAAGATCCAGGCGACAGACCCATCACCAAACTAGGCTCATAAAGCTGTGTCTGCTCAGAGGGGTGCCTTTGTCTAGTTCCTTTGCAAGAACCATATGGGCTAGAAGGACCCCTACACATGAATGAATTAAGCCCACATGGTACTTGGCCACGTGGAATTATAGGCCAGTGGAGGGCAGACGAATTATTAAACAACTAAATATGTAATTATAATTCACTCTTACTTTGCTGGTGAGGACACTTGGTTCCTGAGAAGCCAAGTCACTGGCCCAAGGCTGCTCAGTTAGTCAATGACAGAGCCAGGGTTCAGACTCAGGTCTCCTGGCTCCAAAGCCACAATCCGCTCTGCAGAATGAAGGAGGCTTTGGGGATGCATCAGTATTCAAGGTGAGCATCAGTCCCAAGTTTCATCATCACAGTTTTTCCCTCTTCCTGACCACACAGGTGATAAACTTGGCCTTCTCTGATCCCGAAGGTCCCTCCTCCTCTTGACCTTGCCAGCCTCTGCGGTTTAGCTCGCTTGGATACACCTACTGCCTATTGCAGAGGTTTTTAATGAAATGACATATTTTACTTCCTGACTCATGTGTCTTCTGGACCCCGTCATTCATCCCAGGGGCCAGGCCGAGGACGGACCTGCGTGATAGCGCCTCTGCCATCCCATGATTCCTTTCACCGTGGCAGCTCAAGCCATCGTATATCTAGGAATAAGCTGATAGGAACAAAATTATAAAATTTTACTGAAGGGCATAAAAAAGGATCTGAATAAATGGAGAGACACACCATGTTCCTGAACGGAGAAGCTCAGTATTATAAAGATGTCCGTTCTCCCCAAGGTAATCTATAAGTTTAATATAATTTCAATCAAAATATCAAAGGTGCTTTTTTTGGAATTTGACAATCTGATTCTCAAGTCTAACAGGAAAAAAATACACAAGAGTAGAAGAGCAAAAAAAATTTTTTTTAAGAATTTTTTATTGTAGTAAAATACACATAACCTAGCAGCGCAACATGGAACAAATTTACTATTTTAACCATTTTTTTAAAATTTTAACCATTTTTAAGTTACATACAGTTCCGTGGCCTTAAGTACACTCACACGGTTGTGCAACCATCCCCACTATTTTTTTTTTAAGATTTTATTTATTTATTTGAGAGAGAGACAGAGAGAGAGCAAGCAGGAGCAAGGGAGAGGGGCAGAGGGAGAGAGAGGGGCAGGCTTCCCCTGAGCAGGGAGGCCAGCATGGGGCTCGATCCCAGGACACAGGGCTCGATCCCAGGACCCTGGGATCCTTACCTGAGCTGAAGACAGCCGCTCAACCCACAGAGCCACCCAGGCGCCCCTGAAACTCTGTCCCCATTAAGCAAAAATTCCCATTTCCCTCTTTCTCTGTGAGAAAAAATAATTTTAATGAATAAAAATGAGGGGGAACTATCAAGGCAGAAATAGAAGTACTTATAAAACAAGAGAGCTTTTGTCTTTCGCTTTCTCTCCTTTTCTTCTTTCCTTCTATCCATCATCTATCTTTTTTTTTTTTTCCTAAGGAGATGGGAATTGTTGTTGTTGTTGTTGTTTTAAAGATTTTTTATTTATTTATTTGACAGAGATCACAGGTAGGCAGAGAGGCAGGCAGACAGGAGGAGGAAGCAGGCTCCCTGAGGAGCAGAGAACCTGATGTGGCAGAACCCCAATGTGGGGCTCGATCCCAGGACCCTGAGATCATGACCTGAGCTGAAGGCAGAGGCTTAACCCAGGCCACCCAGGCGCCCCAGGGAGATGGGAGTTTATTAAATAGACCGCAAGGGAGCGGCAGACAGGACAGCAGAGGAGAGACTGTCTGCCTGTTTATCTTAAGCGGAGCATTTCAAATCCAGGAGGAAAATGTATTTAATCAACAGCATTAGGACAAATGGCTCTCCAATTTGAAAGATAGAAAATTTGAACTCTGCCTTACACCAGACACACATCCAAAGTACCTTTGATTTAAAGAACTGAATGTAAAAAACAAAACCCCATAAAAGCTTTAGAAGGAAAGTAGGAAAGGTGGGTAGACTCGACTACATTTACCTTCAGAACAACTGCGACTACGTGAGCCCAGTTAAAAGACAAGTAACGGACTAAGGGAAACACACCTGCCTTAGACACGCAGGAAGGCAGAAAACACAGATCTCAAACTAACAGTTTTGCTTTTAGGTTTTCCACTTCCTCCTGTCAATCAGAGGCTTCACTTTACCTCTGGGAGAATTAGTGCCTTCATAGCAGGAATAAAAAGAGAGAGAAACAGCCAACGTTCAGATGTCATTGTTTTTTAACTTCCCAGATAGTCCGGCTGAAGCCCGTATCAGAAACCACACTTTGGAGAGGCAGAAGCTTTGATCTGCAAGAGGCTGCTTGTGCTGAAGGGAAATGCTCTTGAAAATCAAAAGGGTAGACCCTGAAGGAAGCTAGAGACAGAGTTTACGCATTAACTATAGATTGAAAAGAGGGCAGAGAAGACCCAGACCATGTGTCACCTAGAGAAATCAATGAGGACACTGGGCTGGGAGGGAAGAAGGGAGTGGGATCAGACATGACCTTGGAAGAGGGCAAGGGGGACTGGGATGAGGGAACCAGACCTCCAGGGCCACAAGGAGGGGAAAGGAGTCAGTGCCCAGAGAAGCTAAGCCCTCCATCATCGCTGCCAGAGGCTACCTGGGGGCTGGATCCTCTGTGGCCACTTCCGCGGGCAGGCCACTTTGGGCATTCAGCTCTTCACTCTCCAGACGGGGCCTTGGTTGACAGTTGTCTAGAGTGCTCAAAAGGAGTGACGCTCACCCTGTCCTGAGATTTTGCTGAGGAGCTCCATCCACATTTATCCCTATCAATGCCACCCTGATTTAAATGACTTAGGACTTTCATCAGCCTCCTAAACCCAGGGGTGGGATCTTTGACACCATAGAGGAGGTGGTACTGTGGAAGTGAAGACCCCTGGCAACCTGTACTTGGCTAGAACTAGCTAATGAATGGTAAAATCTACTTTGGCTAAATAGAGCCACAATATATAAAGAACTCTTATAAATCAATAAAAATAGATGAATAATCCAATAGAAAAGTGGGCAAAAGATATGAAAATTAAAATTCACAGAAGAAATACAAACCTCTAATAAGTGTATGAAAAGATGCTCAGTGTGAGCTCTAATTAGGAAAAGGCAAATTAAAACCATAGGATGCATTTTGCTTATCACACTGGCAATAATTAGAGAGGGAGGTAAGGGGAGAAAGCACAATCATGTGCCACTGGTAGAAGTATTTACTGACGAAAACCTTAGTAGAAGGCAAGTTGCCAGTGGCCCAGAAATTCTAAATGTGCATGCCTTTAAACCCTGCAACTTCCGCTCCAACCAAAATGCCCCTCCAGGCGATGGTTGAGAAAATCACGAGTCAAGGGGTCTCCACCACTTGAGAGCAGGAGAGTTGTTTCCCAGCCATGTTGCTAGAGTGAAAAATTGGGTAACAGATTGAAGTGCAGTTTGGGGTGCTGCCATTTAAGGAGGGTTGGTCATGATAGCCTTGATGGACAGAGTGATCTTCAGATGTGGGAAGTGAGAAGTGACCCATGCAGGCTTGGGAGAAGACATTCCAGGCAGCCAGTGAAGAGAATAGCCAGTGAAGGCCCAAAGGCCGCAGCACCTTCAGGAAAAGGAAACCACCACTGGGGCTGGAACAGAGCGATGGGCAGACGGGAGCCGTGTCTGGAAGGAGGGCACACTGGGCACCCAGGGGAGGCAGGGTGGGCATGCAGGTCACATAGGGCCTAGTAGGTCAATATCAAAGGTGTTTGATATTTGCTCCGAGATTGGAAACCAGTGGAAGGATTTCATATTAAAATTAAAAAACAGAATGTAAGATCAAAGGACAGGATGATATGTTTAGAAACTCATTTTAAAAAAACTGAAAGGAAATAACCAAAATTGACCACAGCTGCTGAGTTAAGTGATGGGATTATTTATTTTTTCCCCTCGATCCAACTTTTAATGTCCCTTTATAGCGTGTTTGTAATTAGAACATTTTTATAAGAGTCGTTTTTTAACACTGACTCTTGAAGGGGAAATTAGGCTGGAGGAGGAGAAGGAAGGGCGCAAAGAGCAACAGAGGGGGGCTCCTGGGTGGCTCAGATGCTTAATGAAGCATCTGCCTTCGGCTCAGGTCATGATCCCAGGGTCCTGGAATCGAGCCCCGCCTCAGGCTGCCTGCTCAGTGGGAAGCCTGCTTCTCGCTCTCCCACTCCCCTGCTTGTGTTCGTTCTCTCTCTCTCTCTCTCTCTCACTGTGTCTCTCTCTGTCAAATAAATAAATTAAATCTTAAAAAAAAGAAAAAGAGTAAGAGAGAGACTTAGAGGCTGAGCAGAGGCCAAGATGGAGGCAGACATGGAGGCAAGCGGCGCTGAGGTGGCAGAGAGACAGGACTGGGAAGGCCGGATGGTGAGAGGAGAGATGGTCACCAGCATGGGTTAGAGAGGAGGCCCAGCCCACCACAGCCTCACTAGGACTTGGGCAGCTGAGCCACATTCCAGCCTCTCAGGAGGCCCCAGGGCTGCTTGGGTGACCCTAAGCAGGGAAGCCACGTGAAGGAACCTGAGTGCTCACAGGACCCCTCTCTGTGAGCAGGAACCGGGACAAGCCCTCTGAGAAGCAGCTGGTACTTCTGAGAGCAAGGCAGGGGCTGCACAGCACTTTCACACACAACACACACAAACACCTACACACACACCCCCGCACACACACCCCACACCCATACTCCCCCCCCAACACACACACCTCCACAGAGGGCCCACACGTCTGCTGGAGCCTGCACGGAGAAATTCTGGTACCTGGTGAGAGCCAGGGATCTGGGCTGGAGGCACCCAGTAGGGAGGGCTGCAGCAGCACCTGGAAACAGGAATTCTTTAAGGAGGCTCTGTGGGAATCTGCCAAAATGGCTCCGGATGCTGGTGGTGCTCCTCCCACATCCCCATGATCCCTGACTGGAGGCAGCTGAGGAGACCGTTTTTTGGGGGGCGCGCCTTCCCCCTCCCCACATCAAACTGCCTGGTGTTCTCTGCTCTTTGTTTCACCGGGGAGGGCCTCTCAGCCCACCAGCTGGGAACAATTTAGAAACACAGGAAGTTGATGCCCCTGGGGCAACCGTTAAGAAAAGGGGTCCCCGGAATCTTGGAGAAACACCTCAGTTTTCATGCAGGCCTCAAGTGGGACAATTCTGAGGCTCTTCTTAGTCCTCAGGAGGACCCCAGCCAAACTGAGCTCTGTTGCCCACAGAGGTAACCAACTCCAAGAATAGCCTTGTTCCTGGTGCCTGGGAGGCTCAGTCGGTTGGGCAGCTGCCTTGGGCTCGGGTTGTGATCCCGGGGTCCTGAGATCAAG
The DNA here is from genome assembly GCA_004024625.1 of Mellivora capensis. NCBI lineage: Eukaryota > Metazoa > Chordata > Mammalia > Carnivora > Mustelidae > Mellivora > Mellivora capensis. The sequence continues at coordinate 46,511 of PISX010012364.1, read as the reverse complement.
TCCCACATTGGGCTTCCTGCTCAGGAGGGAGCCTATTTCTCCCTCTCTCTCTGCCTGCCGCCTGCCTACTTGTGCTCTCTATCCCTCTGTCAAATAAGTAAATAAATAAATATCTTTTTTCTAAAAAAAGAGGATATCCTTGTTCAAGAAATAGTTTGTCCTGTAGAATGTCCCCCCATTCTGGATTTGTCTACATGCTTCTTTGTGTTATTAATTACCTTGTTCCTCCATTCCCCACCCCCCCACCCCCATTTCCCATAAACAGAAGGCAACAAATTCAACCCTCTGGCAGGGCACCACAGACTTCACCGAATCCTCTGGGCCAACCCTGGAAGCCACTTACAGACAGACCAAACCAAAGCCTTTTCAAGTCTTGCACCCCGAGGGCGTTTTGTGGTCTGGAGGGGGCAGGGGAGTCAATGCCTCAGGAGTAGCCATTGAACATTGCAGGGTGGGAGCTGGTGGCTCAAGATCCCTGCCTTGTGGCCTCTTAGAGGAGCTTCCTGACACTTCCCAATCTTTCAGAGGATCCCAGAGGAATTGGGCCCCCATTGTCTGAGTGGTGGCCACTCACTATATCACTTTTTATTGATTTTCTTCTTCCTCTGCCTCATTTCTCCACTCCTAAAGGTCCTCTCTGGGATCATCTCTCAAGTAAACCATTTGCACCCAAATCTTTCTCCTGGGGAGTGCTTTTGAGGGAATCCAAACTGAGGCAGGAACTTCACAGGTAGGGCTATGCACCCCATAGGACATCAAGTCAGGGGCCACCCATGATAGTGCTAAGAGGGGTCAGCGGGCCCAGGCAGTGAGAACCTGATGCCCTCCATTATAAAATTCCCTATCAGACTTTCATACAGTAATTTCACTCCTCCATGGTTATTGCTTAAATCTATTATTTCATTAGTCATTGTAAAAGAAAAAAAAATAAAGATGATTTTCTAAACCTATCAATCCTTCTACATTTATTAGTTGGAATTTTTAAATAAGGAACTACTGTTCATAAACGACAGCTTTAGGTTGAGATGAAATACTACAAGAATGACAGGAAAAAGGCCTAACTATCTCCTTGTCACTGCTAATTCTCAGGATGAGGATGGTGGCCTGGTTATCGCCAATGGTGTTTAATAATATTTGTTTGATTTGAGGTTTTCTCTCCCTTTCTCTGAATGTCAATATGGACAAATATATTTAGTCAATATGGCTAATATATTCAGTGTGATCCCATTACCGTGACGATGTCCTCACTTGCTGACTCCACAAGATGTCCCAGGCTTATGCGGTCTATTTCCTGCCCCAGGTCTGGAATCAACCGCTTCTCCAAGGAGCCCTGATTCTGGGTGGCTGGAGAACACAATCTGGGCCCTAGGTGTGCTCATTGATAGTGGGTTATCACAGCTTTCAAATTTTTCAGAGCTGGAAGATACATAACTTTCGAACAGAAAAATGAGAGAATTACGAGCTTCTGCTAATATTTCCAATTCAAATGTCACATTTCAAGGTTTTTACTTAACTTCTTTGGTTTTATCCTCATGTTTTTTTTTTTGTTTTACACTGACGAATCTGGATTCTAGTATTAACATAATTACTTATTTCCATTATGCTATGATTTATATAGAAGAGTTTCAAAAAATACCACCAATATTTGTAGCAACAGTGAAACTTCCAAAGGCAATTTTAAAATTTGTTTGCAGGGGTGCCTGGGTGGCTCAGTGGGTTAAAGCCTCTGCTTTCGGCTCAAGTCATGATCCCGGGGTCCTGGGATCGAGCCCTACATCAGGCTCCTCCTCTCTCTCCCTGCCTGCCTCTCTTATCTACTTGTAATCTCTGTCTGTCAAATAAACAAATAAAATCTTTAAAAAATAAAACAAAATAAAATTTGTTTGCAGCTCTTTTTGTCCTTAGAAAATATTTTCTGGGGCACTTGGGTGGCTCAATTGGTTGGGCGTCTGCCTTAGCTCGGGTCATGATCCCAGGGTTCTGGGATGAACCCCGCATTGGGGTCCCTGCTTGGCAGGGAGCCTGCTTTTCCCTCTCCCTCTACCTGCTGCTCACCCTGCTCTCTCTCTGACAAATAAAGAAATAAAATCTTTAAAAACAAAAGACTTTGGGGGTGCCTGGGTGGCTCAGTGGGTAAAGCCTCTGCGTTCGGCTCAGGTCATGATCCCAGGATCCCGGGATCGAGCCCCACATATGGCTCTCTGCTCAGCAGGGAGCCTACTTCCTCCTCTCTCTCTCTCTCTGCCTGCCTCTCTGCCTACTTGTGATCTCTATCTGTCAAATAAATAAATAAAATCTTTAACAATATATATATATTTTTAGGAACCTACCATCAATATATTGAGTTGTGGAGCCACTTCAGGCAATTATTTCCACTGAGTATTTATATCACCAATTTGATACACATTTAAGGTCCTTCATTTCAGATTGTTTTTGAATTTTAGACATTGTTTTTTTTTCTTTCCTTTAAATTTAATTTTTTTCCCTTTTTAAAAAAGATTTTATTTATTTATTTGACAGAGAGAGACACAGGGAGAGAGGGAACAGAAGCAGGGGGAGTGGGAGAGGGAGAAGCAGGCTTCCCGCTGAGCAGGGAGCCTAATGTGGGGCTTGATCGCAGGATCCTGGGATCATGACCTGAGCCAAAGGCAGACGCTTAACGAATGAGCCACCCAGGAGTCCCTTTGTTCCTTTTTAAAAAATATTTTATTTATTTATTTTATTTGAGAGAGAGAGCATGGGGAAGGGCAGAGGGAGAGGAGAGAATCCCAAGCCGACTGTGTTGCCTGACGCAGGGCTCAATCCCATGACACTGAGATCATGACCAGAGCCAAAACTGGGAGTCAGATACTCCCAACTGAGCCACCCAGGTGCCCCTTGATTTAATACTATTTTCAAATGTGTGCAATATTTATCTGATTCCAAAGCCAAAACCACATATCAATATACATGTAGAAAATCTCATTTCCATCGCTGTCCCTCCGCCATGTTCTTTCTTCCATAAGTAATCATTTTTATTGTCATTGGGTGGTTTTAAGGTTTTTTGGTTTATTCTTCCAGTGTTTCTTTTGGCAAATATAAACAATTTGTATACCTATTTTTACCCCTTCCCACCCCATTATTACACAAAAGATAGTGTACTGGATATTCAGTTCCACACCCTGTGTTTTTCACTTGTCAAATATCCCAGAGATTGTCACATTGTAAGTCATCTTCCACAATTGTGTCACGGCTCACAGTATCCTTTGGTTCCTTGGTGTGAATGTATCACAGCTTATTCAGCCAGTCTCCCTAATGATAGACATTTGGATTGTTTCCAATCTTTTGTTATCTCAAATTATGCCACAGTGAATAACCTTGTGCATAAATCATTTTAACATTTTCCCCAGTGTATCATTAGGCTAGAATCCTGGAAGTGGGATCGTTGGGCCAAAGGGTAAATGCGTAAGTCATCAAGGATTTTTTTTTTTTTTTTAGGTATCGCCAAGGTCACCTCCCAAAGAGTTGTGCTATTTCACATTCTCCCTAACAACTATTTTTCAGTCATTCCTTCAATAAGCACACATTGAAACAGTGACAAAGATCAACGTGGTCCCTGAGTTCAGGAGCTTGAAGTCTGGTGAGGAATCGAGAAGGAACACACACGAAGAATCATCCATGACGGGTATCAGAAGTATCAGCTCTCTAAGAGTTTACAACCAGAAGCCCTAAAGTGATGGGGGCGGCCAGGCAACCTTCCCTGAGGAATAACATCTACGATGAAGTCTGACACACTAGTAGGCATTTGTCAGGAAAAGTGGGTGGAGGAAAATACCCGAATAAAGAGGAAATAAAGGGCCACCTGATTGGTAGGATGACTATCCGTATTCCAAACAAAGAAATAAAGTCTTGTATTAAGAGATTCTGTCATGGGGTACCTGGGTGGCTCAGTGGGTTAAGCCTCTGCCTTCGGCTCAGGTCATGATCTCCAGGTTCTGGGATCGAGTCCCACATCAGGCTCTCTGCTCGGTGGGGAGCCTGCTTTCCCTTCTCTCTCCGCCTGCCTCTCTGCCTACTTGTGATCTCTTTGTCAAATAAATAAATCTTTTTTTTTTTAAAAGAGGAAATAAAAACAGAAACCACAATAATCAAATCAAGGGAAATTTCGATCAAAATGTATGGCACACAGTGATCTTCATTCAGAAGGTAATTTATCATTTGCAATTTCTTTGTTGTTAAATTTTGCTGAAAATGAACAAACTCCATATGCAGCTTAAGACCCCCCAAAAAAAACAAGATGAAGAAAAGTTGAAGAAAATTCATAAAAATAAGATAAATTAATGAAGTAGGGGAGAAAGAAATAAAAAGCGGTGGAAAGAGTAAAGAAAAACTGCTTCTTTTGAAAATATTTTGTAAAGTATAAGAACCGCTAGCAAGCCTAATTAAGAACAGAAGGTATAGTGCTTTTAGATAGAGATCATGGGAAAGGAGATAGAGCTGTGGGGCCTACAGGGCTAAGGGAATTTATTTTTTTTTTTTTAAGATTTTATTTATTTATTTGACAGACAGAGATCACAAGTAGGCAGAGAGGCAGGCAGAGAGAGGAGGAAGCAGGCTCCCGGTTGGGCATAGAGCCCAATGAGGGGCTCAATCCCAGTCCCAGGATCCTGAGATCATGACCTGAGCCAAGGCAGAGGCTTAACCCACTGAGCCACCCAGACGCCCCTGGCTAAGGGAGTTTAAAAATAACCTTATGGCAACGCATTCAAAGGAAGATGACACTCTATGAAAATAACAATTACCAAAATGGACTCAAAAAGTAGAAAAGTTGAACAGTCAAAGCAAAGGTGTCTCTCGCTCCCTTCCTCCTTCACCTGCTCTCTCCCACCCTCTCAACTCTCTACCTTTATTCCATCCTTTACACAGACCCTTTGTGACCAGCGAGAGACCCACTGGCGACCACAGCAGCCACCTCCTGGACAGCCTACCCCTCATCCCCTTGTGGAACAAGAAAGCCCACCAGCTGTCCTGTTCATTGTTATCATAATAATAACACTAATAGGGGCGCCTTGGAGGCTCGGTGGGTTAAGCCTCTGCCTTCAGCTCAGGTCACGATCTCAGGGTCCTGGGATCGAGCCCCACATCGGGCTCTCTGCTCGGCGGGGAGCCTGCTTCCCCCTCTCTCTCTGCCTGCCTCTCTGCGTACTTGTGATCTCTGTCTGTCAAATAAATAAATAAAATCTTAAACAAAATAACAATACTAATAAAAACTCTTGGCCGATTGCCCAACTGTAGTCACAACGTGGATCAGCCACGGGACCGGCCTCAGCTGGGTTACACTCCCCGACTCCCTGGCTGTGGTGTTGGGACACCGTGCCTGACAGCTCCCCCCGGCTTGTCCAGGAGCAGTTACCCAAGAGACTGTGGAGGACCACAGTCCACTGTAGCCGTCTAGTACTTTCAGACAATGAAACAGGGAGGAGCCGAGGAGAGCAGGTAATAAACTGGAGAGCGGTGTAATGAATCATGACCTCGAGGCAGACAAAGCATGTGACTACCTAAAATGGAACTATATAGTATCCCAGATATTATTTACTCATCATGTAACAAATATGTGTGGGGCAGGACCTGGCTCCAGGCTCTGCTCTGAATCAGTAAAGAACAAAAGAGACAGAGTAGCTAAGAACACCTGTCCTCATGGAGCTTGTGTTTCCATAAAAACATGAGAGAATTTTTTTAGAAATAGAGGGGCAGAACATTCAGGGAGACCTGCTGAGCACAGAGCCCTGGAGGAGGCTCGGTCCCAGGACCCTGGGATTATGACCTGAGTCAAAGGCAGACATTAACCGACTGAGCCACCCAGGCACCCCAAAACATGACAGAATTTAAGTTCCCATCCAGTTCAAATGTCTTTACTGTAAAGTGGAAAACCATGTTTATGTATCTTAAAAGATAAAGAAATGCAAAATCCATCCCCAACCTGAGTGGGAGCACAGCCTTCTCTGAGGAAAGAGGGCTAGATAATCTGAGTGCCTAGAATCCGGAGAGTAGCCCACGTGAAGGTTCCCATGTTTTAAGCTACAAAGAGGCAGTCTAGAGTAAAGATTAAGCACATGGATTCTTGGTTCAAATCCCAGCTCCACCACTGATCGGCTGAGTGACCCCTTAAGACTTAGGATTGCAAGTTGAAATCTTACTAAAGTAATGCATGATATTGGAACAGCTAAGTGAATTTTGGGCTCACCATATTTATTAGTTTCATTTCCTAGATTGATAAGGATTACTTTGTACTCAGAAAGATTCTGTTTGTTAAGTGAGAAAATTTAAACACTTAGAAATCAAATACATGGAAATTTATCAGCATGGTTTTACAATGTGAAGGTGTTTAATTGAGTCTGTAAATGGGACCAAACATTTAAAGTCTCCTTAAAAATTATTCTGAAGATGCATTAGGCTTATAAATAGAATAATAAGATTTATGAGTTGAACATAAAAGTCTGAGAAGAACTAAGGTTTTTGGATTTGTAATTTTAATAAATTGACTCCATTTTTAAAACCAAAAATAAACCATCATCCTCAAGGGCACCAAAGAACAGCATCAACGATTTCCAGGGACAGCTGCTTCTTATGTGAGTAGCAATCAGAGCCCCAGATAAGCTACCTTGCTGGGGAGGCTGACGTTGGGGAATGGCAGTGGGGGGGTTGGGGAGACTGGACTGGGAGAGTAGATGGTCACCCAGCTGGGGTGGGAATTGAGAGTGAGGGGTTGGATCTTCAAGGCCTCTGGAAGTTGTGGGTAAGACACAGGAAAGGAAAAGGAGGCAGCTTCAGATGGGAGTACTCTTCACGGAACTCCCTTTTACTCTGTTCAGAACACACCACGAAAAATGTGAATTGCTTTTCACTTTGGTCACTGAACAGTTTTCCTTCCAACACAATTGCAGGCCAGAGGGACTGCATGGGGCCTTGGTTTAGGAGAATCCAAGCTGTCCAGGCAGCTAGCTGACTGTTGAAAAGGTCCTTGCAGCTCTGTCCTGGCAAGGGGTGTGAAATCTGGAAGTGCAGCACGTGGGGTGTGGGTGCGAGGAAGGGGGTACTGCTCTAGGTGGAGATCATTTCCGAGGCTTCTCCTCAGCTTGGAAGGAGCCACCCTCAGGACCATCCTTCTCCTTTGGCCTGATTCCTGGTTCAACAAGTAACCTTCTGGGCTTTGTTCTGTTCTGTTCTGTTCTTCAACTCCTATCTATTTAGTGTCTACTGTGTGCCAGGCATCATTCTCATTGTTCTTCACTGCAATCATCTTGTTAAATTCTCATAAGAACTCTGGGAGGGGGTACGTGGCCAGGGTCATTTAGCTGGTTAGTCTAGCCCTAGAGCCCAAACTCAACCATGATTCCACACTGCCTTTCATTGGCAGAGTTTGCTTCCCAGAGACCATGACACCAGGCTTAACAAGGGCAATCCTAGAAGATCTCAATCTTCTCAGGTAGAACATGGGAAAAATGCAGCCTACACATTGGGCAGTTACATGAAGCAACAGGGACAACTGTTGGATAAAAACGGAAATATTTCTGGTTTTCTTTAGGAAGACCCTGTGCCCCAAACTCAAGAACAGTGCAGAAAAGGAAAAGAATAGACCAACCTCACTCATTCATATTGATGCAAAACTCCTGAATAAAACCGCAGCAGAATGAGAAATGTGATATTTCTTGTACAACTGGGATTATAGACTGAGTTTATACTCTTTAAAAATATTAGCAAAGAGAACCTAATAGTATATTAGGAGAGAAATATGCCATGAATAATTGGCATTTATTATAAGAAAGTTAAAATTGTTTGATATTAATAAATCTATTAATATAATTTATTGTAGAAAATGGGCAATAATAATCATTTAAAAGAAAAATATACCATGACCAAGTGGTAGTCTTTACAGAAATAAAAAGACCAATATGAGAAAATCTATTAATATAATTTATCTTATTAATAAGTAGAAAAAGAAAGCCATACCATATTATTAAAAGATAATGAAATTGCTTTTCATCAATTTAATATCTATAACTAAGTTTTACAAATCTTAGTAAAATAGAAGTGATATGATGATTATTGTTTTCAAAGGTCTCTAACTTTAAGTATCATACTTCACAATGAAACTCTAGAAAGAGTTCCATTAGATAAAGAATAATCAAGTATACTTACCACCATGCTTAATTAACAGTTCTGAACATTCTAGTTGATTTAATTAGGAAAACACATAAAAAGGTATAAATATTAGACAGAAGGAGGCTAAATAATCATTATTTAAAGCTAATAAGATTATATATCTGGAAATCCTCCCCAAAATCCATTAATAATATTGAGTGAGTCCAAGAACGTGGCCAATTACAAAATCAATACACAAAAATCAATAGCATTCCCCTCAAACAATAAAAAGCAGAGGTATCTTGTTTGGGGATGTGCTTGCATAGAATATGTGAGGTTTTTTTATTTTTAATTTTTTAAGTAGGCGCCATACCCCATGTGGAGCCCTATGCAAGGCTTGAACTCATGACCCTTAGGTCAAGACCAGAGCTGAGATCAAGAGTTGGACACTTAACCAAATGAGGCATCCAAGTGCCCTAAAAATCTGTTTTTGTTTAACTGGCGTGGAGGAGCTGATGGATATTACAGAGACCTGTTTCAGTTAGGAACTGATTCAAGCAGGAGGTAAGACAGCTAACAGAGGCTTAACTGAGTCAGGGTATTTTATTTTGGTCCCAGTGCCCTTACAGTAGCTTCTTGTGTATCCCACTCTGCCATTCTGCTACTCCAATAGCACAGTCATAACAAGGAAGAAGGGGGAAATGCATATAGAAAATGCAACTAGCAGAGTCTTCCGATGGGGGATAAAGTCACCAAGCCACACTTTGGCACCACCACTATGGACCCTTGATTAAAAAGAGAGGGAGGGACACCTGAGTGGCTCAGTTGGTTAAGCGGCTGCCTTCAGCTCAGGTCATGATCCCAGCGTCCTGGGATCGAGTCCCACATCGGGCTCCTTGCTCAGCAGGGAGCCTGCTTCTCCCTCTGCCTCTGCCTGCCACTCTGCCTGTGCTCGCTCTCTCTCCCTCTGTCTCTGACAAATAAATAAATGCTCCCTCTCTCTCTGACAAATAAATAAATTTTTTTAAAAAATTTAAAAAAAAAAGAGAGGGGGTGGGAAGGGCCTAAGAGCTTTGAAAGTCAGCTGATTAGAGGAGAAGCAAAGGGAAGTTTTGGAGAAACCCCGTATCTTCAAGGTTCCACTCCATGTCTGTATCTACTGTGTGGGATGCCCTTACCTTCAGCCTTGGCTCCCAGAGAGTATACGATCTGGCAGCCTTGCAGGGACACTGGCCTTTGCAGGATGGGCGGTGGCAGTGGGCAGCATTCTCCAAGAGCCCTTGCAGTGGGGCCTCAGCAGGAGAAGGGTTAATGCCATCTGGAAGCAGTAGTTTACTTATTAGTTTGGGGACCCTTGTACTGCTAAACTGGCTCTAAAATTTTTTTTTAATTAAAAAAACCATTCTGATATGTAGCATTCACCGATTTCCATGGTATAAATACTCCCAGTGTGGCCAATTTCCAGCTACCACGGTATAACAACCAGCTCACAGAATTCCCGAATATTTAACATTCAGGAACCTGCACATGCTAACTCTAGCCTGCCACTCCTAGGAGCCCTTCTTTGGGGATTCTCAAAAATAACTGAAGGGTCCCTTTGAGGACAGAGGATTTGCCATCATGTGGACGGGGTGTTCAGTCATTATAAGTTGAGAATGAAAAGCCAACCAGGCAATTAAGCTCAACTGTGTAGTAACAAGCTGATGAGGTTAGATACTTGGGCTACATTTCCATTAAAATCTTTTGATGTGTATCTCATTGTGAAATTGACAAGGAGGCAGATTCATCCATTCAGTAGATATTTATGGAGAATCTCCTCTGTGCCAGGGATGGTTTGAGACACTAGGGATGAATAAAGTGAATAAAATAAAGTCCTTGTCCTCATGGTGTTTACACTCCAGTACATATGAAATGATGTCAGGTAGTTAACAGTTGCTGTGAAGAACATTAAAGCAGGAGAGGGAGTAGAGTGATAGGACTTTATTTTAGAAAAGGCACTGGGGGAAGCCCTTGCTGATTAATTACCATTTGAGCAGAGGTGGGAGAGAAGTGAGGGAGGGAGCCAGGCTGGGTCCAGGGGGAGCACTCCAGCAGAAGCGAGAGGAAAGGCCCTGAGATGGAGCTATAGGATCCTGGTGCAGCTTCCAGAGCTCAGCCAATAGGGACAGCACGGTGGGTAATGAATTTAGAGACGTAGGTAGAAGCCCCATCAAGTATGGATGGAGTTTGCGTTTTATTCTAAATGTGATGGGCAGGCATTGGAGGGTTCTGAGCAGGGAAATAACAATAGCTCCTTTGCATTATATTGTGTCAACATCATGTGGGTGGTAAGAGAGGAAGCAGAGGGCCCAATTAGGAAGCTGTTGCTACACTTTGGAGGAGGGGGAGACGATGGTGGTTTGAGCCAACTAGTAGAAGTGGAGGAAGTAAGAAGTGGTTAGACTGAAATAGAGTTTACAAGACTTAACAAAGAACAGGATATGAGATGAGGGAAAAAGAAAATGAATCTCAGATAACTCCAATATTTTGGTACTTCCTGTCCAAATCTGGGGATTGTCAGGGAACAGCAGGTCTGGAGTAGGAAGAACTAAGAGTTCAGTGGATGATGATAGGACTGTATTTTGTCTTCATTTTTGAAGGATATTTCTTTTTAAGATTTTTTAAAAATTTATTTGACAGAGAGAGAGAGATCACAAGTAGGCAGAGAGGCAGGCAGAGAGAGAGGGGGAAGCAGAGAGCCCAATGCGGGGCCTGATCCCAGGACCCTGAGATCATGACCTGAGCCGAAGGCAGAGGCTTAACCTACTGACCCACCCAGGTGCCCGTTGAAGGATATTTTTGATGGATGAGTTCAGAATGGACAATTTTTCTCATCATATTAGACATGCAGAAGAAAAACAACCATAAAGGTAACATTTTCAGAGAGAGAAAAACTGAAACAGTGTGCCACTAACAGATCTAAACACTCTAAAGACATTCTAAGTATCTTATCTCAGACAGAAAATTATCCTGAGCAGAAAGTCTAAATGATTATTGAGTGTAAATAGTACTAGTTAATAATAATAATAATAGTACCTTGAAGTTTCAAAACCAAATATCTCAGTCAAAGGGCAAAGACTGCCAGATTGGAAAATAAAAGCCCATTTATATGTTTATCGTCTACAGGAGATACATTTAAATTATAAATATACCAAAAAAAGGTTGAAAGTGAGAAGGTAGAAAAAGCATGTTATGTAAATACTAAACAAAAGCAAGCTAACATAGCTAGGTTAGTTACAGGATAAAATACACTTTAAAGCCCAAAACACTTCACAATGGGGCATGGGAGTCATTTTATAATGATAAAAATTTCATTTAAGAAGATATGCCAATTCTGGGCGCCTGGGTGGCTCAGTGGGTTCAGTGTCTGCCTTCAGCTCAGGTCATGATCCCACAGTCCTGGGATCGAGCTCCACCTCAGGCTCCCTGCTCAGCCGGAAGCCTGCTTCTCCCTCTCCCACTCCCCCTGCTTATGTTCTCTCTCTTGGTGTGTCACTGTCAAATAAATAAATAAATCTTAAAAAAAAGAAGATATAACAATTCTAAATCCATATGTACCTACTAACATGCCTTTAAAAGGTATACAGCCAAAAAATGGCAGAAGGAAAAACAGACACATCAACCATCATAGCCGAAGATTTCAACATATCCCTTTCAGTGACTGCTAGGACAGGCAGACAAAAAACAGTAAGAACAGAGAAGATTGAATGATTAACAAGCCTGACCTAGCAGACATCCGTAGAACACGATATCCAACAAACTGTAGAATTCATGATCTTTTTCAGGACACTTGGGACATTTACAGAAATCAGCCACATACCGGGCCATTAAGCAAGTCTGAACAAGTGTCAAAGTATTGAAATCATACAGAGTATGTTTTCAGGCCACAGTGAATTTATGTTAGAAATTTAAAAAGAAAGGGTAACCAGAAAACCCCTATGCATTTGGAAATTAAGAATTCTGCTTCTAAATAATTCGTGTTATTCATTGACTTATATTAAACCAGAAAGAAAATGTCTTCTGGGGGTTAGAAAGAAAAATCAGATTGTGAAATACAGAAGCAACAATGGCATACAAGTTGGAGGTTAGTTACTGGAGTTGAGGTGTTTTAAGGTTGTTGCAAAGTTCAGGGAAAGAAAAGACATTGATTAATTTTAGACTTTGACAAGTCAGATAGCAAGGTGAAATTATGAGGGTAACTACTAAAAGAATAGGAACAGAAAGTAATTCTTTAAAAAAAAAAAAGATCTTATTTATTTGGAGAGAGAGGGGTGAGGGACAGAGAGAGAAGCAGACCCCCCACTGAGCAAGGAGCCCCATGTGGGTCTTGATCCCCGGACTCCAGGATCATGACCTGAGCTGAAAGCAGACACTTAACCAACTGAGCCACCCAGGCGCCCCAGAACAGAAAGTATTTCTTCCAAACTGATGAAAGGGAGAAAAAAAAAGAACAAGACAAAACAATTGACTTCTCCTCCTTGATAAAGGTGAACAAAACTATTAAGAATGACATCTAACATTTGAATACATGTGGGCTTCCTTGTGGATGATGAAAGTGCTGTCTCCAGCTATATCTGGGGACTGGATGGGAAGGTGATGGGGCGTAGGAAGACTTAGTTCCCGCCAGAAGCCTGGTCCTGGGAATGCTGGTATCAGGATGTGGCAGACACTGTTGATGTCCCCACCCTTCCCTCTCAGACTGATCACCTCCGTCTGCTCCAGTGAACTGGCACTTTCTGCATCTCATTACCTGAAGGCTTTTCCCAAAGCAGCAAAAGAACTCTCTGCCCTGAGAGTGACTGACGGGGAAGGTGTATAAATACCCCAGCTCCCTCACCATTCTGGTGAGATCACCTTATGATATTCTCCAGAGTTTTCCCACAGACTTTAGCTCTAGTTCCTCAGAGTAGTAGCTGGTGATAGCGTACCCTTCGGTGGCAGCCTTACCTTCTCTGGGTCAGTTCCCCACCCCACCCCACCCCCCGCTGGTGTTTCCTGACTTTCCTGAAAAATCGTGTAAACTAAGATCCATGTCTCAGGGTCTGCTTCTGGGGGAAGCAGTGTCATTTGGTCCCAAGACACTTGGACCCAAGTGACTGTTGGACATAAGAGCCATCCCTTAGTGGCTGCCATTTCCAAGGAAGCCATTGACGTGGACCCATGGGAGGATCCTCTCTGTTTGACAGGAAAGTGCAAGACTTAGGATTGGGCTGGACAGCCTGGAGGCCTCAGCTGGTGAGATGACTTGGAGGGCCCAGTGTGCTTCTCTTGGGGCAGAGAGGACAATAGGCAAATCTGCTTCTGAAGAGCACAAGGCTTTAGGCAGTCCTGGGCCTGCTTGCTGACAAGGGTGGCCCAGATCGAAGACTTTCTGGATAGTCCCCAGGGAAGACTAGGCATCTTAGTTGACAAGTATATACACTTGCCTAAGGGGAAATGGAATTTTTGGAGCTCCATATATTTTTTTAAAGGTTTTATTTATTTTTATTCAACAGACAGAGATCACAAGTAGGCAGAGAGGCAGGCAGAGAGAGAGGAGGGGAAGCATGCTCTCTGCCGAGCAGAGAGCCCGATGCAGGGCTCAATCCCAGGACCCCGGGATCATGACCTGAGCCGAAGGCAGAGGCTTAACCTACTGAGCCACCCAGGCGCCCCTGCAAATATGTTTCAAAAGAGCTAGAAGAGGGAACTTCCAGGCTCCTTGCCCACATACCTCTTCCATCCTGTGGCTGCAAGAAAGGGAGTTTAAGGAACCCTATGTCAGTGGTTAGGACACGCCATGATTGAGAGGAAAGAGGGCAGGCTGTAGAAGGAGTAGAGCTCCATTCTAGTCCCGATGTTGTCACTTGCTGGGTGATGTAGATAGATGGCTTAGCCTCTCTGACCTGCAGTTGGCTCACCCAAGAGACAGGGATTATAACTGTATTATTTTATAGGATTCTTGTGAGGATTAACTTAAATAATGCTTATAGCATGCTTGGCAAGTATCTCTGGTACATAAAAAGTAACCCATAAGTTGTACCATAATTATTATATTTGCCACAAACTTGCTTATTTTTTTAAAGTCTTTATTTATTTATTTGACAGAGAGAGAGCACAAGCAGGTAGAGCAGGAGGGGGGAAGCAGGCTCCCTGCTGAGCAAGGAGCCCGATGTGGGACTCGATCCCAGGACGCTGGGATCATGACCTGAGCCGAAGGCAGATGCTTAAGGGACTAAGCCACCCAGGTGCCCCACCACAAGCTTGTTTAGAGAATGGAAACAACCAAATGTCTATCAGAGGGATATTGGTTAAATAAAGATGTTACATCCAAATATACGGGGTGATTCTGTGTAGCCATTAAACATTATGATGCAGGGGTGCCTGGGTGGCTCAGTGGGTTAAGCCTCTGCCTTCGGCTCAGGTCATGATGTCAGGGTCCTGGGATCGAGCTCCGCATCGGGCTCTCTGATCGGCGGGGAGCCTACTTCCCCCTCTCTCTCTGCCTGCCTCTCTGCCTACTTGTGATCTCTCTCTGTCTGTCAAATAAATAAATTCTTTGAAAAAATTATAATGCAAATCTTCACTTGTTAATGTGGAAAACTATTCATGTATAGCTGGCCCCAGACTTTACGATTATGGGAAAGAGGTATGCGTTCAGTAGACAGTGTATTTCACAATTTTAAGTTTTGGTCTTTTCCTGGGCTAGCGATATGCTGGGCAGCCACAGCTCCCTGTCAGCCACCACAATCAGGGGGGCCAACAACGAGCACCTGCAGAACCATTCTGTACCCATACAACCATTCTGCTTTTCACTTCAGCACAGTGTTCAATAAATGACATGAGATCGTCACCACTTTACCATAAAATAGGCTTTGGGTCAGATGATTTTGCCGGACTATAGGCAAAGTACGTATTCTGAGCATCATAAGGTAGACTAAGCTAAGGTATGATATTCTGTAGGTGAGGTGTATTCAATGCGTTTTCAACTTAACAATATTTTCTTTCTTTCTCTCTCTTTTTTTTTTTTTAAGATTTCATCCATCCATTTGTCAGAGGGAGAGAAAGAGAGAGAACACAAGCAGGGTGAGTGGCAGGCAGAGGGAGAAGCAGACTCCTCACTGTACAAGGAGCCTGATGTGGGACTTGACCCCAGGACCCTGGGATCACGACCCAAGCTGAAGGCAGATGCTCAACCAACTGAGCCACCCAGGTGTCCCTCAACAATATTTTCAGCTTACAATGGGGTTTGAGGGGATGTAAACCCAGCTTTAAAAAAATGATTTTATTTGTGAATAATCTCTACACCCAATGTAGAGCTCAAACCCAAGACCCCAAGATCAGGAGTCACATGTTCCACTGACTGAGTCAGCCAGGTGCCCTGAGATTGTAACCCCATTTTAAGTCAAGAAAGATCTGTATATATAATTTAGTAGAGCAAAAAAGAGGTTTACATCTCAGCATGTATACATCAACTTGATTTTATGTTTAAACCCAACTTTGGATGACTGTATATAGACGTATGTGGAATTCTACGTGTTAGTGCTTAGAAAGATGTTTCCATTAACACTGCAGGGTGAGTACACGTGTAGAGTTGTGGGGTTTTTTCTACATATCTGTATTTTATTTTATTTTATTTTTATTATTATTTTTTAGAGAGTGAGCAAGGTGGGAGGGACAGAGGGGGAAGGAGAGGGAGAGAATCTTAAGCAGGGTTCACACCCTGGGTGGAGCCTGACATGGGGCTCAATCCCACGATCCTGAGTTCATGACCTGAGCCGAGATCAAGAGTCGGATGCTTAACTTAACTGAGGCTCCCAGGCGCCCCTGTCTTACCAGATTTTAAATAAAATGTCACCATCCATCAGTCTCTGCCTGGCTTTTCTCCAATTGCTGATAAGTTTGAGATTCAGCTAACATTTAACAAGCGGCGGCTGAGCTCCAGAACTAGGCTAAGTGCTTGCAGTCCATCATGTTATGTAAAGCCTTAAAACAGCCCTTGGAGTAAAGTAAGCCACAGTCATTCCCATTTTATAGAAAAGGATACTCAGGCTCAGAGAGGTTGAAGTAGCATGTCCAAGGCCACTGTATCAGGATGGGCTAGGCTATGCTCTAAGCTGTAAATGCCCCCAAAATCTCAGAGACAATTTTTCTTCTTTGACAAATATTTATTTCCCACTCATGTTACATGTCATTGCAGGTCGGCTTGTCTGTCCTCCAAGTGACGTGCACGCCAGGCTGACAGAACAGTCCTTCTCAGCCTTGTTGGATTTATGACAGAAAGAAAAGAAAAAAACGGCAGCCCACAAGCTAACCCTTAGCGTGGCTTAGCTTAGAAGAGGCATGGCCATTTATACTGCATTTCACTCACCAAATCAACCAATAATTATATATGTAATACATGCATATAATGTATGTATGGTACATATATAATTGCATATACATTATTTTATTGGATATTCATTACTCGTATATACATATGTTATTTATAGATACAATGCTTGCATACATATAATTATCTTGCCTGACTATATTATATATATATACACACAATATATATATGATATATATGTTATATATTAAGCATAATATATAATACATACCTGTTATGTATATATAATATATGTGTGTATATAAAATGTTAGCAGACAAGATCAGAGGAAGGTCAAGAAGGTTGTTTTTCTGGTGATTTAATTATAGATATTTTGATTTTATGGATATGTAGATATTTAGAAAAAGCGATTTTCTGGTCTGCACTGACAGGGACATGTCCTTGCAGAGCTCTGACAGTGGGAAAGAAAGACAATGAACAAGTGGTTTCCACAATGTGTCACGGACTCTCCAGAACCTAAGAATGGTGAAGAGCTTTTCCCAAAATTGCCCAGTGACTAAGGGGTTAAGAGCACTTAAGAGTGTTTAAACGCAATCAATAACATTAGCTTTGATTTCCAAATACTGGTTCCATGAACTTAGCCATGTGACTCCCCCGCCAACGCCCCCTCCTCACCCCCACCAGGGCCCGGCCTCCAGGCAAATTACCAAACCTCTCTCTCAGCCTCGGTTTTGCGCTCTGTAAAATGGGTTGTTGTAAGACTCACTGAGATAACGCTTGGAAAATCCTGAGCTTGGTGCCTGACACGCAGCGAGTCGCTGATATATTTTTTTAAGATTTTATTTATTTATTTGATAGAGAGATAGAGAACACAAGTAGGCAGAGCTGCAGGGAGAGGGAGAGGGAGAAGCAGGCTCTCTGCTGAGCAGGGAGACCGATGTGGGACTTGATCCCAGGACCCTGGGATCATGACCTGAGCTGAAGGCAGGCGCTTAACTGAGTCACCCAGGCGCCCGAGTCACTGATACTTAAGAAGACCCTTGACCCAGGGCTTCCAAACTCAAATTTGGGCTCTTCCCAGGCCCTCGCACTGCCTCTAATTAGGGACAGGGTCTACTTCCTCAGCCACAATAGTGCTCCCTACAGTGCGGTAGGGATCTTATGTCTCTTCAGAGGTAATGACTGACAGGAAACCCTCATCTCCAGAGAGAGGGGGAGCAGGGACGCAGGGGAAAAGAGACTTCACATCCTTCTGAACTGTTTGAGAAGACTATTCACTTGTTCAGAAATTCCTTTCAGGTTTAAAAGTATGGACATGAAATTATTTTAATGATTTGAATTCATGAACTATTCAGTTACTCCTTCGGTGGAAAGTTCTATTCCCTCTGCAGAACATGGTTTCCCTCCAAGTTTAGTCCAAGGACTGCTCGTGTTAGAATTCTGTGCTCCGCCCCCCCCCATTGGAGCCCCCGCTGGCTCCAATGAACCAGAATTTCTGGGGCGGTGAAGGAGGTGGGAGCCTGGTTAGCTTCACTTTTAATTAGCTCCCCTGGTAATTCTTAAAGACACCGAAGTTTAAGAGCCACTATTTTATAAATCCTTCAGCATATCAAGAGCTTAGAAATGCTACCTTCCCTTCAGGCTGCTTTCACTGAGATTATATTACAGTTCAGAGAGCGCTTTGTCATTACTTACTGCGCAAACTAAAATTGTTCGCCCTGTCATCCCATTGTCCTCCCCGTACCAGTGGTCCAATGCTGCCTCAACCGGTCGAATAAGTGTGATGGAAAATTATGTAAATGTTAGAAAAGAATAAGCAGGCTCTTTCCACTGTACTGTGCACTAAACCTTGAGATATGTGAAGAGGAAAAAAAATCAAAGTGTACCAGAATGTGTTTAGCCTGTGACGTTTTAGACAGTGAGTTGTCTAAAAAGTGCTGTGGACACACACCAGATATATACACATATGTGCTTGGAGATGAAGTCTTTGTATATGCAGATATCTGGAAGAACATACAAGGGACTGAGGATAGCCTCTGTGGACAGGAGCTCGGTGGCCAGGGACATGGGTAAGAGAAGGGCCTTTTTTTTTTTTTTTTTAATTTGACAAAGAGAGAGAGAGAGAAAGCACAAGCAGAGGGAAAGGGAGAGGGAGAAGCGGACTCCCCACTGAGCAGGGAGCCCGGTGCGGGGCTCGATCCCAGGACAATGGGATCATGACCTGAGCCATGGGCAGTCCTTCAACTGACTGAGCCACCATACAGTTTCACAGTACTGTATACCCACTCTCACTCTTGAATTTTTTTTAAAGATTTTATTTATTCATTTGTTAGAGAGAGAATGAGGGAGAGCACACAAGCAGGCAGAGTGGCAGGCAGAGGCAGAGAGAGAAGCAGGCTCCCCGCTGAGCAAGGAGCCCAATGTGGGACTCGATCCCAGGACCCTGGGATCATGACCTGAGCCGAAGGCAGCGGCTTAACTGACTGAGTCACCCAGGCGTCCCTCACTCTTGAATTTTGAGCCATCTGAATGGATTCCTTTTTCAGAAATAAATTAAACTCAAATGTAAAAGCATGCTGCTCAGTGTCTTTAAAGCTCTGAATGTTCGAGACTCATTCTCAGCTCATCCTATGGCTCCTTGTTCCTCCGACCATCTTTTCTTTTCTTTAAAAGATTTTATTTATTTATTTGACAGACAGAGATCACAAGTAGGCAGAGAGGCAGGGGAGGGGGGAAGCATGCTCCCCGCTGAGCAGAGAGCCCAATGCAGGGTTCGATCCCAGGACCCTGGGGTCATGACCTGAGCCGAAGGCAGAGGCTTTAACCCACTGAGCCACCCAGACACCCCCGACCATCTTTTCCTTCAAGGCTCTGCTTCCCTGGAGTCAGTCACTGCTGTGGTCTATCCACAGACATATTTGATGGCACTGTTAGGACAGACAACTCTGTTAGCACTTAGCATTCCAGTCCAGAGGCAGCAAGAGCACACTTGAAAAGGATTCGCCGAGTTAGATTTTGGCAAGGAGCAAGAGGTCAGTGTGCTTATATAAACCAACATTGCTCTCAAAGGCGACGTGCCCAGGAAGCTAAGGTGTTCGCTCAGCCTACTTCAAAAGCAAGGTCTGCACAGGACCAGAGGCAGCTTAGAGGGAGGCCACAGGGAGGGGACTGGGTTCCAGTCCTGCTGAGGGACCTTGACCAATTCTAAATTGATTGGCTCAAGCAAAAAAAGAAATATACTATTAAAATAACATAAGCTGGGGGGGGTGTTGCTGGGTGGCTCAGTTGCTCTGCGGGGAAACTGCTTCTCCCTCTCCTCCCTACTTATGCTTTCTCTTGCTATCTCTGTCTCTCTCTCAAATAAATAAATAAAATCTTAAAAAAAAAAAAAAAGAAGAATAACATAAGGGTAACCCATGATCCAGCAATTCCACTCCTAGATATTTACCCAAGAGAGAAGGAAATATACAGGAAAAGGAAAGATACAAAGACTTGTCCAGGAACGTTCACCGCAGCTTTATTTGTAATAATCCCAAACACGAAACAACCCGAACACCCAGCGACACATAAATAGATAAACTAATCATGGCACTTCCTTCCAACAGAATATTACTCAGCAGGAAAAGACAATGAACTATTGATACTCATGACACGGATGAATCTAAAAATAATTACACTGAGAGAAAAAAAAAGCCAGACAGAGAAGGCACACGGCATAATTTCAATAAATCTCTAGAAAGTGCAGGCTAATCTACAGTGACAGAAAGCAGATTCATGGTTGCTCTGGGATAGGAGCATGGGGGTTGGGAGGGAGGGGTTACAAAGAGGAAACTTTGGGGGGTAAACGGGGATTGTGGTGAGGGTTTCACGGGGGCACACATATTCAAAACTTGTGAAATCACACACTTGAAATATGCGCCATTCACTTCTATCAAATATTCATCAACAAAGCTGTTTTTTTTTTTTTTTAAAAAAAAGAGCCTCAGGGTATCATGTGTAACTCCAGAAACAGGTTATGCTTTTTCGGTTGAAGGAAATGTTCTCTGTCTTGATCGTAGTGGTAGTAACATGACTGTACATTTGTTTTTTTGTTTTGTTCTGTTTGGGGAATTTTATTTTTAGGGGATCTCCATACCCAACATGGGGATTGAACATACAACCCCGAGATCAAGAGTCCCATGCTCTAGTGACTGAGCCAGCCAGGGACCCTGTTAAAGTTCATTACATTGCATACTTAAAAATCAGGGTTTCGTTGCACATAAATTTTACTCCTGTGAAATTGATTTTTAACCAACAGGACATACACGTGAGCATGTACACACACACACACACACACACACACACACACACAGAATGGGTCAGCAGGTGGACCACAGGAAACTTTGGTACCCACCTACCACTGCAGCAAAGATGCTCATTCTCCATCTTTGTCTCTTACCTCTAGTTCTGAGTATGCCCACATTATTCCGAGTCTCTCTCTCTCTTACTCTAATCTTCTCACCCATCGATCCCTTTCAGTTCTCTGGTCTAAAACCTTCAGCTCCCAAAACTTTCTGAACTATATGTTAAGGTCGAGGCATCCAAAAAAGGAAGGAACTTTTCTCTGAGTCCAGCCACAAAATTCATGGGAAGGATTCAAGGTTGTGTGTGGGCTTTAATTCACTTATTCAAAAAATATGGAACAGCGCTTGCAGGCAGGGGCCAAGGCCCAGGGTCCCGTGGACAACAACACTAACAAAGTCCCCACTGTGGTGTGGCTTGTAATCCAGTGAGGAGACAAGCAAACAACACTCCCACTTCAAATCATGATAAGCACTTTAAAGAACAAAATGGAGAGTAAGGGCATAGATTGTGATGGGGAATGGCGTACCTTCAGACAAGGTGGCCAGGGATGGTCTCTAAGGAGGTGACACGGATAGACATGAAGGATAAGAAGTCAGCTCTCCAAAGACCGGGCTGAAGAGAGCGTAGGTCCAGGTAGAAGGCAGAGCAGGTGTCAAGCCCGGAGACAGGCATGTGAGTCCCTGGGCCTGGAGCTTAGTATGGAGAACAGAAAGGATGCGGGCAGGTCTCAGAGGGCCATACGGGGCCAGGAGAGGAATTCGCATCTCACTCCCAGTGTCTTGGAAAGCCTCTGGAGGAGCTAAAGCAGAGGAGTGGCTTGATGTGATTTTTTTTTAAAGCTCCTTTGGCTGCTATGAGAAGAACAGGTTGTCATGGGGTAAGGGCGGAAGCAGAGAACCGGTAGTCGCCCGTGCTGAGGGCACAGCCCACAGGAGTGGTGACAGCTTGGGTGCTGGGGCCGAGGGAGGGAGAGAGCGAGTGGGGGGAGAAAGATGGTATGTAGGCAAAGACAGGAATAAAGTGCCTAAATGTGGCCAGGGCGGAGTCCTGCGTACTGACAAGGCCCTTCCCACAGTGATCACGTAGCTGAAGATGGAGACGGGTGACTGGGCTGTCAAAGGAGTAAGAGCCTATTTTAAATTCCCTCTCTGTGTCCCAGTAATGAGGTCTGGAAGAGGAGATGGCTGGAATAACTTCAGTGGTTCTCAGTGGGGGTGGAAACACCCACTAGCGAATACTGACATTTAGAGGAGGGGGCTGGGGCTTCTACACATCCAGAAATATGTAGAACATCCCACACAGTAACGAATGGTCCCGTGTCCCACTTTCAAATGCCCCACTGCACATTTATGAAGATGAAAAACCTGTCAAGCTATCTGAGCCCAGATCTAACTCCGTTTTACATACAAGTATGGTTTTAAAAATTATTTCCCAGGAATGCAACTCCAGCGAAAACCAAATGATTTAATCTGTTTCATGATTTGCCTAAGGGGCACCTGGCTGGCTCAGTCGGTGGGGCTCGCGACTCCTGATTTCAGGGGTCATGAATCTGAGACCCACGTTGGGTGTAGAAATGACTTTAAAAAAAAAGTTCGTGCCTGAGTGGTGCGGATGGTTAAGTGCCCCTTGGTTTCAGTGTAGGTTGTGATCTCGGGGTCCTGAGATCAAGCCCCATATTGAGCCCCGCATCGGGCTCCATGCTTAGCACGGGGTGTGCTCGAGATTCTCTTTCTCTCTCCCTCGGCCCCTCCAGCTCATACTCTCTCTCTCTCTCTCTCAGATAAATAAATAAATAAATCTTAAAAAAAAAAAAAAAAGAAAAGATCTGTCTGAGAATTGGTTTTGGAAGCGCATGTCACCAATGGCAAGGCTCAGAGCTTTTTTGTTTTAAGATTTTATTTATTTATTTGAGAGAGAGAGACAGTGAGAGAGAGCACGAGAGGGGAGAAGGTCAAAGGGAGAAGCAGACTCCCTGTGGAGCTGGGAGCCGAATGCGGAACTCGATCCCGGGACTCCAGGATCATGACCTGAGCCAAAGGCAGTTGCTTAACCAACCGAGCCACCCAGGAACCCAAGGCTCGGAGTTTTTGAAGCACAACCCGCCCCTATCAGTCCATGTTTAGAGCTGCAGCATCCAGGGTACTTCTGTGTGTAGGTACAAACACCTAACTAGTTCAGCCTCTCCTAGGATAATCATGCCTAGGTATTTACAGGCTTAAAATGCATTTTATAAATTATTTTCTTTTTACTTCTTTTTTTTTTTTAGTTGAGATTGCAATCCCAAACATATTACACATATAAACTCGTTTAATCTGCAACACAATCCTGTGAGATAACCACTGTCATGGCCCCCATTTTATAGATGAAGAAACTGAGGCACAGAGTCAGATCCCAGTTCACACAACTAATAAGCAGCAGAGCATGGATTCAAACTAGGAGGTTTGTTCCAAATTTTATATCATCTACAGCACAAGCCCTCCATCGTATAGACTTTAGGCAGGTTTTTTGCAAAGTTTACTTTGGGATGGCGTGGTCATTACTAAGTATTTGTCTGCTAAGAATGCAGCCCAGGGGCCTAGGATGCCCTCTGGGCCCCCTCCCAGCTCTACAATGTTAACTCTGGCTGTAACTTCAGAAGTTCTCATTTGACTTAAGCTCGGGCTTGGAAGCATGAAGCACTTCCTTGAGAGGAACAACGTTACATCGAATTCGCGAAGCTGGCTGGTGGCAGGGCAGCGAGTGACCCTGCTCAAGAGAAGTTCGGTGACACACCACATCCTTTGACTCTGGCTTCATTTCAGAGAATCTTCCCTGAGGAAATATTTTTTATCGTGCTGAAATACACATTCCATAAAACTTGCCATTTTAACCATTTTAAAGTGTGTGACGTGGTAGCATGGAGAACATTCGCAACGTTGTGCAACCAGCACCGCTCTCTTGTTCCAGAACATTCCATCATCCCAAAGGGAAACCTCATATCCATTACATAGCCACATCCCCCCAGTTCCCTCTGCCCTAGCCTCTGGCAGCCCTGAATCTGCTTTCTGTTTCTATGAACCTGTCTATTCTGGGTATTTCCTATAAATGGAATCATACAAGACGTCCGGATTTTTCACGCAGGATAACGTTTTCAGGGTTCATCTGCACTGAAGCAGGCATCGGTACTGCATTCTTTAAAAAAAAAACTTCTTGGGTGCCTGGGTGGCTCAGTGGGTTAAAGCCTCTGCTTTCAGCTCGGGTCATGATCCCAGGGTCCTCAGATCGAGCCCCTCATCGGGCTCTCTGCTCAGCGGGGAGCCTGCTTCCCACCCGCCCTCCCACCTGCCTCTCTGCCTACTTGTGATCTCTGTCTGTCAAATAAATAAATAAAATCTTAAAAAAAAACAAAAACAACTTCTTTATTGAGGTAAAACTCATGTAACATAAAATGAAACATTTAACATGCACAATTGTGTCTTTGAGTACATTCCCCATCTTGTGCAACTACTACTCTACCTAGTTCCAAAACATTTCATCGCCCCCAAATAAAACCTGTACCCATTAAGCAGTTAATTCCCATTGTCCCCTCCCCCTTGTCCCTGGCAACCACCAGTCTGTTTTCTGCATCTAAGGATTTATCTAGTCTGGCTAGTTCACATGAGTGGAATCATGTATTATGTGACCTTTTGTGTCTGGTTTCTTTCACTTTACATGATGTTTTCCGAGATGCTTTTTCCGAGATGTTTTCCGAGACGGTATATATCAGTACTCTGTATCTTTCTGTGCTTGAGCAATATTCACCGCATGCACAGACCACATTTTGTTTGTTCGTTCATCCATTGATGGACATCCAGGTCATGTCCACCTTTCGGTTCTTGCGAATCGCGGAGCTATAGACATTCGTGTACACGTTTTTGCTTGAATAGCTGCTTTCAACTCCTTGGGGCATCTACCTAAGAGTGGGATTTCTGTGTCATGCAGTCACTCTTATGTATAAGTCGCTGACGAACCTCAGTCCACCATTTTACATTCCCAGCAGAAATGTTCCAATTTCTCCGACTCTGCATCCCTCCAACACCTTTTTTAAAAATTACTATGGCTGGGACGCCTGGGTGGCTCAGTTGGTTAAGCAGCTGCCTTTGGCTCAGGTCATGATCCCGGCGTCCTGGGATCGAGTCCCACATCGGGCTCCTTGCTCAGCAGGGAGCCTGCTTCTCCCTCTGCCTCTGCCTGCCACTCTGTCTGCCTGTACTCTGAGCGCTCTCTCTTTCTCTCTCTCTCTCTGACAAATAAATAAATAAAATCTTAAAAAAAAAAATTACTATGGCTATCCTGGTGGGTACGAGGTGGTGTCTCATGATGGTTTTGATCTGCGTTTTCCTAATGACTAGTGACATTGAGCATCTTTTCATGTGCTGATGGGCCATTTGTTTATTTTCATCGGGGAAATGTCTATTCAAGTCTTTTGTCCATTTTTTCAAATTGGGTTGTTTGTCTTTTTGTTTTTGTGTTGTGCCTGAGGAAATCATTTTAAATTTGAAAAAGATATCTAAACATGAAAATATTCACCACAGTATTATTTGCAAGAGGGAAAAGATTGAAAGTGACATTAATGTCTAATAATAGGGGATACAA
Organism: Mellivora capensis; assembly: GCA_004024625.1. NCBI lineage: Eukaryota > Metazoa > Chordata > Mammalia > Carnivora > Mustelidae > Mellivora > Mellivora capensis. The sequence goes on along the minus strand of PISX010012364.1, from coordinate 21,082 downwards.
AGACAATCCCTGTTCTCAAGGGGCATTTTGTCCTGTCAGCAAGACACAAGAAAAACACTAAATTCAGTGATTCCTATATTCAGGGTGTGCGCAGAGTGCCAAAGGAACTCGGAAGAGGGGTGGGGCTGGTGTCAGGGAAGGTTTCCCCAGACGGGGAATGTGAGGGAAATGTGGGGGTAGGTGTGTGAGATGCAGACAGCAGGCACCCGTCCAGAGCTATGAAAGAGAATGGTACAACTGGACATCCCCAGTTTGGGGGGTTGTGGTATAACTTTCAGCGCAGTGGGGCAGGAAGGAGCTAGAGCAGGAAGGAGCTAGATCTTTTACCTGAAAAGTCAAAGAGCTTCCAAAGGAGGTAAATTCCAAATATCAACTATGTTTTGGAAAGATCACTCTGACAGCCACATATAGGCTGGGTGATGGTGGGGCTGGACTAGGGGCTAGTCAGGAGGTATGCCAAGACAGAACGAACTAAGACAGTGGCTATAGAGAGAGAGGAGGTAAGAAGGTTGGGGATCAGGTATAATTCCTAGATCATAGTTCCTATCTGATATGCATTGGACTGTCTCCCGTCAAAACAGATATGTTGAAATTCTAGCTCCCAGGACCCTAGAATATGACCTTATTTGGAAACAAGGTCATTGCCGATGTAATCATTAAGATGAGGTCATCCTGTCATAGGGTGGTCTCCTAAGCCGATAGAACTCGTGTCCTGATAAGAAGACACCACATGAAGACAGAAGCTCACAGGGAGAAGGCCATATGATGGTGAAGGCCCAGACTGGGGATGTGTAGCTGTAAGCCAAGGAATGCCAAAGATTGGCAGCAAACCACCAGAAGCTAGGAAAAAGCAAAGAGAGGTTCTCCTATAGTTTTCAGAGGGAACATGGTGCTGCTGACACAGGGGTGAGGTGCCGAGGGAGGGAGAGAGAGAGAATCGCAAGCAGACTCCCCAACTGAGTGTAAGCCCAATGCAGGACTCGGTCTCACAACCTGAGCCGAAACCAAGAGTTAGATGCTTACCCTACTGGGCGACACGGCGCCCTCTATCAGGCTGAGTTTTAAGTGTCTTACTCAGTGCAACCCATTCCATCCTCTCAGCTCTCTGCGAGGAAGATTCTATTATGATTCTCACTTTATATTTAAGGAAACAGAAACACAGAATGGCCAAGCAAATTTTCCCAAGGTAACAAAGCTAGGTACATGGCAGAGCCAGGATTTGATGCCTGGCAGGCTGATTGCAAGCAAGCTCTTTTGCTCCCGCCCAATATGCTACGCATCCATTCTGGATAAATATTTGCTCTAAGTTTCAATGGATGGATGGATGAATGAGTGAATGACTGAATGAATGAATGAGTAAATCTGAATATGGTGCCAGCATGAAAAATGGGGGCGATGAAGAAAAGAGAGGGAGGGAGGATAAGCCCTGGTGTTTGTTTCAGTTGACTTAGTAAATAAAAGCATCTGCATCCGTAGAGGCAGGAAACAGAGGGGCAAAGTCAGATTTGAGGGGTGGAGGTCGAAGGCTGCAGAAGGAATGAATATAGTCTTGAATGCTGAGTTTGAGTTGCTGTGAGACAAGCAAGCAAGATGTCTGGTAGACGGCCGAACAAATGGATCCGAGCTCCAGAGAGATGTGGTTGGGAATTACAGATCTGGGAGCCCTCTGGGTGCCTAATGTCAGGGAGTTGAATGAGATCGCCGAAGCAAGATGTATGGGAAGAGACAAGCAGACCACCCACCATAGAGCCCTGCGGAAAACTGGAACTCAGGGGGCCAGCACAGGAAAAGGAGAGTTTAACCTATGAGTATAGGGTGTGTCATAGAAGTCAGCTTGTGGGGGGTTGAGAGTTGAATAGAAAAGTGAACCAGAGGGTAACCTGATGAGCTGCTGGTGAAAGAGGGAGACACATGGCTTTGTGGGCTGGTCGGAGATGACCCCCCACAGTGCTGGGCTGGGGTAGCTCACACCAACTGAATGGTACATTTTAGGAATTTGGTGAGCTGGTTGTTAAATGCAGCCATTATTTAAAATTAAGTTGTAAAAAGTTACAATCAAATAAATTATATTTAAAGATAAAGTCATAGGGGTTCCTGGGTGGCTCAGTTGATTGGGCACCTGTCTTCGGCTCAGGTTGTGGTCCCGCAGTCCCAGGATCGAGTCCCACATCGGGATCCCAGCTCCACGGGGAGTCTGCTTCTCCCTCTGACTTTCTCCCCTCTCACGCTCTCTCTCAATAAAGAAATAAAATCTTAAAAAAAAAAAAAGATAAAGTCATAAACTTTTCCAACTCATCTCTTCCTAATTATTTACTACATTTCACTATTATCTGTGCTATTTTTTGTTGTTTCTGTATGGTAGAAGTACTACAAAGGGGCACCACTGCTCCTATCTTCCCAGTTCTCTGTTCAGTGAGTCTACTGATAGCTTGACATTGGCCATGGGGTGAGATATTTATACCATGGAAACTGGCGAGTGCTGCAGATCAGAATTTGATTTTCTATTAAAAAAGTAACAGAGAAAATATTAGTAATGCATATTAAACTTAAAAGAGCATAGTGCCGGGGCGTCTGGGTGGCTCAGTGGGTTAAAGCCTCTGCCTTCAGCTTGGGTCATGTTCAGGGTCCTGGGATCGAGCCCAGCATTGGGCTCTCTGCTCAGCAGGGAGCCTGCTTCCCTCCTCTCTCTCTCTGCCTTCCTCTCTGCCTACTCATCATCTCTGTCAAATAAATAAAATCGTAAAAAAAAAAAAGAGCATAGTGCCTATAGCCATTACCTTGTAAATGGCGCCAGAAATTGAGGAAATAGTCTTGCAGTAATCAAAAGCTATTATCCAATCCTGCAAAGAAGTCGCATCATTGATGGACGAGTGAAGTTTTAACATAAATTTTCTTTTTTTTTTACTTTTGAATATTTAACATAGAGGGAAATGTCAACCAACATTCATGTTGGGTTTGTCAAATGCAACCAGGCCGGCTAGGATATGAGAGCTTGGCAAAAAACAGCAAAAGCGTTCCGTGAGAATCCATTGAGGGCACCTGGGTGGCTCAGCTGGTTAAGCGTCTGATTCTTGGTTTCAGCTCAGGTCATGATCTCAGGGTGGTGAGATCCAGCCCCGTGTCGGGCTCTGCACTTAGGGGAGTCTGCTTTTCTCTCTCTCTCCCTCTGCTCCTCCCTGAGTCCTGTCTCTCTCTCTCAAACAAATAAATAAATAGAGAGAGAGAGAGAGAGAGAGATACCTGAGTGGCTCAGTCAGTTAAGCATCTGCCTGTGGCTCCATCGGTTGAGCGTCTGCCTTCCTCTCAGGTCATGATCCTGGTGTCCTGGGATCAAGTCCCGCATTGGACTGAGAGTCTGCCTCTCCCTCCTTCATCAACACCCCCCCCCCACCTCATGCTCTCTCTCAAATAAAGAAACAAAATCTTTAAAAAGAGAGAATCAATTGGCTACATGGAATTTACAACAAAGAGTAATACATATCTGATTTTTAAATTGTATGTTACACATCCTTTGTATCAGTAAAATTTATAAATAATTACGTGTGGGTACACACACACACATATCAGTCAACTTCCTGACTCCAGCAGAGGCAGAACAGTCTCGCTCCTGGGAATGGGTCGCTGGAGTTAGGGTAGCAAAGGCCTTCCATGCTGAGGGGCTAGAAGATGCACTGAATTTGCCCAGGATGAGAATGACTAGGGGTGGCCTTCAAGGCCCCAAGAACTCCATGCACTGTGAGATGGAGAGGGTGAACAGAAGACAGCAGCAAAGAGGGGTAGTGGATGGAACAGCCTGATGGCCACTGTCACAAGCCGGTGTTACCCAGGGGTGGAAGAGCAATGGTCTGGACATGACCATGGATTGCTGATCCCTCCTCTCCTACCAGCACTTTGCAGTACATAGAAAGATCCAGTAGCTTCCATTTTTGAGGTCCCAGAGAAAGCAGTGTCCTCAGGGGATAGCTTGCTTGGTCTCAGTTAATAATAACAGCTTCCTCTTATGAGTGTGAGGGGAGCTTAGTGCCATGATATGATCAGCGTTTCTGAGTTAGATATTTCGGGTTAGAATTCTGGCCACTTCCTAGACATGTAATACTGCAAGCTAGGTACACTCTGAGCTCTCACTTCCCAATCCATAAAACGGAGATAACATGACCTAACATTCAAAAGATAATACACTTAAAACACTAAACACAGGGCCTGGCACGTGGTAAAGTTTCAATAAATTGTAGGTATTATCATGGCTATGTAAGCAAAGAAAGCAAAATACATAATTATAAAATTACAATTACACATGGGGGAAAGAGGGGGAGATGGCATGACCATGGGGTTTTTCTTTACTTCCTCCATAATTCCCAAAACTTGTACAACACCCCTATTTTTATGTTTATTCTGAAAAAATATTTTTTAAAGCAAGGAAGGTGTATAGGAAGGAAAATCTTCCTTTTTTTTTTTAAATAGATTTTATTTATTTATCTGACAGAGCACAAGGCAGAGGAAGAGGGAGGAAGCAAGCTCCCCACTGAGCAGGGAGCCAGATGTGGGGCTCAATCCCAGGACTCTGGGATCATGACCTGAGCCCAAGGCAGATGCTTAACCAACCGAGCCACCCAGGCACCTTGGAAAATTCTTCATTTAAACAGAAAGAAAGAAAGGGAGGGAGGGAGGAAGGAAGGAAGAGAGAGAGAGAGAGTGAGAGAGAGAGAAAGGAAGGAAGGAAGAAAGGAAGGAAGGAAGGAAGGGAGAGAGAGAGAGAGAAAGAAAGAAAGAAAAAGGCCAGCGTTGTCTCAGGGTGTGAGAAAAAATTCTAAAGTCTTCTATAGTAAGTACACAAGCCTATCACCCAAGCAAATGATTGCAAAGGGCAGAAAAGTCATTTGTAGAGTTTAGCATTTCCAAGTCATTCTTCTTCTCCAATAAAAAAATGGGACTAAGTTCAAATGCTGTCAACTCTTCTCTATTTTCTGACTCATCCTGTGAACTTTGCATTTCAGGAGGACTTAAAACAAATAAAAGTGTTATAAATTAATCTAAACATGATTCAAATCTTTAATTTATGTATTCATCAAAATTTTACCTGTTATCAATCTTAAGGTTCCAGGTGTTAATGGCAATTCTAAATGAAAGTCAAATATAGTCATTTGCATAAGAGCATTAGAAGAGGATTAATTGGTATTTTCGTACAGCTGTGATCCATTCTGCACTTCTAGAGCTGAAAACTCATGTTTCCCCTAAAAACGTTTACCTATGCCGGTCCTCATGAAGCCGTAGAACACCTCCAGTGTTTCACGTACTCAGCTACACGCACGGTGTGTTCATTACTGGAGTCACGTTTCCTATTTCCTGATTTTAAAAAGACATTACAGTTGTGTACCCATGAAAAGTAGGCTGATTTCCATACCATTCCTTGAATATTTATGTGTTCCATTCCAACAGGAAGCTAAAGATTAAATCTACCCATGTTAACAAATTCCCATTTGTGTGTTTTAGCATGATTTGGGGAATTTAGTCCAATTTCAAGGGAATATATTCCAATTTCAAGGGGCCTACGCTTGAGGTACCCGGAAAAAATGAGTCACAGGGCTTAGGTGGAAAAGTGTTTTCGGCAAAGTGCTTTATCTATGCTGGATAGAAGCTGTGGCCCTGGCAGCTCTGATCCAGTTACGATTGCTAAAGCATGTCCAGGCTGGTTAGCTAATGCCTCTGCAGGAATTTAGGCCGCGCATTAATGCACTGAAAATAAAATCATTTGAAAATTTCTTAAATCAAATACCAATCCTGGAGTAAACTCTCTGTGCAGGAGAACCAGCCAACAGCAATAGGAAGCCAATTATAAGCTACGAAGCTCTCTGCTCAAATGTCCTGGTTTGTCCCTGGTAGGGCCCATTACACACAGTTTGCACAAGTTAAACCCACTGACTAGACAGAACTGCTTGCTAGACACACGCATGCCTGTGCTACACACACACACACACACACACACACGCAGTCTCATAAAGATGCAGCTCAATTAACAGGGACTTGTTGAGTGCAAAAACCCACAGCAACATATTGACTGTAAACATCAGCCCCTTCTGCTATGGCCGTAGAACCAGGCACCTTAGAAATCAGGCCCAAATTCATACACTGGCCTGGCCCACTCCTTGCTATTATTTCCCTTCTCAGTTTACTCTTCTATAAAACGGGGTTAGCCATGAGTGGAAGCCTATGAAGATCCCCCGAGACAATGTATGTGAGATTCTGAGCATTGCTGTACTTGGCAGATGCTGGCTAGTCCCTTGTTCATCTTCCTCACTGCCCTGACCCCAAAACAGCAAAGGTGTGGAAGGCACTGAACTCTGCTAACCAGCGTGGTTAGCAAGGTTGAGAGCAGCGAGGTATTGTTTCCATTTGCAAGTATGATCTGCAGAGAAAATCAAGAGGTGGAGGCCATTTTACAAACCTTTCCCAAGGCCAGATAGCCCAACTGGTATAAACCAATCCCTTGAAATGTGAATGCAGATATACTGGACATCTCTTCATGGAATCCAGGCTCTGGTGGCAGAAAAAAAAGGATAGTTTTCGACCCTACTCCTCCGCTGCTCCCTTAGATGAGGCTCTCACCTCTGTCCTGGCCTACCACAGCCCATCATCAGCCCTTCAGCCATAACTGGTCTTCCGGCTGCCATTCTCTGCAATTCGTTTTCCTTCGTTCAGCTGGCATTCACTGCTTGCATAATACGAATCAGGCGCAGGTATATAGGGACGGTCTCTAAAGAGCTTTCTGGATAACCTCTTTGAGCACACATCTGACAGTGTAATTGCTGTTGTTTACCAACATTCAAAGGCTCCCCACTGCCCAAAGCAGAGATTCCCAACGTGAGACCCTGATTTAGAAAAACCTCAGTGGTGCCTGGACGTGGACATTTTGAATAAACCCCACGGTTGAGTCTGATGGCTCCTCCTTCTTGAGAAACAGTAGAAAAAAATTTTCAGATTTCTTGCTCTGACTACATAATACCCTGTGCAACATGACCCCAAGCTCACTGAACACCATCTGGCCTCTGCCTAAATTTTGCCTTTCCTCCTTACTACAGTCCGGCCGTACTAGCCACGCTGTTTTGTGAGCACACCAAGCTCGCTCAAAAAGGTTTATACACACCACTGCAGGTACTACTTGGGAAGTGTTTCCAGCACCGTCACACGACATTTGCACCTAGGAGGCTCCTTCGCCTTCCTCAGAGACCTTCCCTGACCAGCCCGTCTAACTCCACGTGTAACTCCAGTCACTAATTCCTCACCTGCTTTCCTTTCTTCCAATCTTCGTCGCGCCCATCGTTATCTGAACATACATCACTTTTTGGTGTCCCTGTTTATTCTTTCATCTCAATCAGAACGTAAGCCCTGTAAGGGCGGAGGGTTTATGTAGTATGCGGTGAGGGCGAGCCACGAAACCATCACTCTTCCTGAGGGGTTTTTACCCACAGCACTCAACATGCTGTCTGTATAATCAAAGCCTAGGTTCTATTCGATGTCAAGAAACTGGCTCCAACTCTTTCACAGAAGGCACAGGGGAAGAGGCAGAAACTACTGAGAAGGCCTCATGGCACAGTGTACCTTGGCTGGCCCAATGCACTTCTCGCCGGCTCCCAGGCTGGGACTGTGTTCCGCTCGCTAGGCTGCTACTCCATCCTTCCCCTTGGCCTATGCTCAGGACCCAACATATGTATAGCACTAACTGCCTTCTCTACATCGAAGAGTCTCCCTCAGTAAAAAGTCAGAACCTGCTGGTCCCTGGTTAGCTTTGGGCCAACTGGCTCTGACCCTCGTTGTAGCCTTGGGAATGGAGAGGGAGGCACAAGGGAGGAATATCCAGCACACTTCCTAGAGTTTGAAGATGACCAAAGCAGCCTGGCACAAATCCAGGCCTTCCAGAGATATCAAATCGTGCCACTTCTCCCAAACATACCTGGCTTTCACGCCTCCACTCACTTTTATTGGTTTTTCTGCCCTGAAATGTGCTTTCCTCATATCAACCTTTTTTTCTAAGTGTACAGTCCAGTAGCATCTAGTACATTCACACTGTTGTGCAACCACCACCACAAATTCCAGAACATTTCATCACTACAAAAAGAAACCCCATACCCATGGGCAGTCACTCCACATCCTCACCCCCAAGCCAACCCCAGGCTTGAGCAACTCATGCTTTCAGTTCCCTCGGATATATATCTAGAATTGGTTATTGGATATATTGGAATTGCTGGGTTATATGGCAATTCTATGTTTGACTCTTTGAGAAACTGCCAAACTGTTTTCAAAGAAGTTGTACCATTCTGCATCCCCATCAGTAAAGTATGACAGTTCCAATTTCTCTACCCTTACCAGGACTTGTCGTCGTCCATCTGTCTTATCTTAGCCCTCCTAGTGGATGCGAAGTGGTACCTCACACCATCAGCTTTTTCCATGTCACACTGAACAGCCCAGCTCAAATATGACCACTGTGGAACCTCTAACATGCTTCAGGACAGTCTTAGCAACTTGCTTCTCCACAGTACCATCATTTACCAATCACCACCAATTCAGTAATTCAGTAATTACTGAGCACCTACTACAAGCCAACCACCATTCTAGGTGAAGATAATAGTGAACGAAACAGACACACTAAAATCTCTGTGCCGGGGGTCTTCTGTCTGGTGGAGAGAGGCAAACAATAGTTTGTGAAATGGTGGTAAGCAGTATGGGGAAAAGGAAAGCATAGCAGGACGACAGGCCAATGGCACAGAGGTGGCAATTCTCAAGTGAAGGTCATGGAAGGTCTCACTGAAATTACAGTTGAGCAGGAATTGAAATCGTTTGAACAATAGGACATCCACTAGAGATGTCAAGTAGGCTTTGGATAATGGGTCTGGAGTCCAGAGAAGAGAGTCTAGGCAGATAGAGCAGTAGTGGAGATAATGAAGAACCAGAACTTTAAACTGAGGTGTTTGCTGCTTAACTAGGTGAAAACTTGAGTATGAAGTCTGTCCTAGAAAGCAAAAATCTGTGTTCGTTTTCTATTGCAGCTGTAACAAATTAGCACAAACTTAGTGGCTTAAAACACACATTTATTATCCTATAGTTCTACAGAAGTCCCACATAGGCCTAAATTCAAGCCCAACCTCCTGTTGGGAGGCTGAGCTCCTTTTTGAGAGACACTAGGATTGAATGTTCCCTTGATTTTTCCAGATTCTAGAGGCCCCCTTCCTGACCTTCCAAGCCAGCAACACTGCATCTCTCAGACCATTCTTCCTTAGTCCCATCTCCTTCTGATCTCAGCCAAGATCCTCTGCTTATAAGGACTCACGTAATTAAACTAGACCCATCCAGATAATGAGATAATCTCCCCAACTCAAAATCCTTAATCACAGCCATGAAGTCCCTTTTACCATGTAACATTATTTACAGGTTCCAGGGACTTCAAGTATGAACATAGGGTGGGGGTTGGGGTACCATTCCTCCTACAGTCAATGAGGAAAGCATTTCAAAAAGGAGTGCTCAGAGGCGCCTGGGTGGCTCAATGGGTTAAAGCCTCTGCTTTCGGCTCAGGTCATAATCCCAGGGTCCTGGGATTGAGCCCCACATTGGGCTCTCTGCTCCATGGAGAGCCTGCTTCCTCCTCTCTCTCTGCCTGCCTCTCTTGCCTACTTGTAATCTCTGTCAAATAAATAAATAAAATCTTAAAAAAAAAAAAAAAGTGTGCAGCCATGTTACATGCTAATGTGTTAAAAAAAAAAAAAAAGTTACAGATAAAGAATTAACCATTGGATTAAGTACCACAGAGGTTCTAGTGATCTTTACGTGGGCCATTTCAGTTGAATTAAACTCCTCATTGGAGTGGGTTCAAAAAGACAAAAGTACAGCATGCAGTTAGAGAACTGTTCTGAGTTTTGCTATAAAGAACAAAGGGGGGGCGCCTGAGTGGCTCAGTGAGTTAAAGCCTCTGCCTTCGGTTCAGGTCATGATCTCAGGATCCTGGGATGGAGCCCCGCATCACATCAGGCTCTCTGCTCAGCAGGAAGCCTGCTTCCTCCTCTCTCTCTGTCTGCCTCTCTGCCTACTTGTGATCTCTGTCAAGTAAATAAATAAAATCTTTAAAAAAAAAAAAAAAAAGAACAAAGGGGAGGAGTGAGCCAAACAGGATTTTTTTTTTTTTTTCATTTTTAACATGGAAGAAGTAACAGTATATGGTGGACTGATGGGAAAGACCTAGCAGAGGGAAGTTAATGAACAAAATGTCTCAATCTGTGCCCTCGAATGGGGACGGAATCTAGTACACAACTGGAAGAGCTTGCCTTGTGGAGGGCATGGACCATCTGTGTGACTGGAGGAAAGACAGAGCGTACAAGCAGAGATGCAGGTATGTAAGCAGATGTGATGGCAGGAGCCTGTGGAAATTTCCTTGTTTCTTTTTTCTAAGTTTAGGGGGGGAAAAAAAAAGAGGCTGGAAACAGAATGGGAAAGTATTAACATCTAAGTGTTTTCAAGTTGAAGAGTAATTAAATAGCAGGACTGTCAGATGGTTCTAAGGCCTATTTGAGGTCATGACTTTAAACACAGAGACAGAGTCAGCATGTTCAGTTGCACAAGTGCATATAAGGTGGCGGACTGAACTTAACCAAGAATGGAGTTTAGCTAGGCAAGTATAATGAAGCAAGAGATGGGGCAGGGCAATTTGCTGTGCAACCATGAGTGAATTTAACAGTGGGCCACTGAATGTAAGGTAGGTAACAAACAGGAGGTGGGAAATTTAAAATAGGTAAGAGGATCAATGAACTCTAAGTCACCCATGTATCTGCTTACCCTGTTCTTAACATCTACAGACTACAGCTCTAACTCCTCTTCTAGGAGCCGCCAAAATGGGATGTGTCTTCTCATTCTTAGTACCTTAGCAGATAAGCTTGTTTTCTGAATGGATGGATGGACACTTGCCCATGGTCTAAGGGAAATTCTCTCCCCCTCCCCCCGCCGTCCTATGATATACAAAGTTCCTCTTTTCTCACTGTTCTCTAAGAGTCTGAGTAAAAAGCTGCTTCATCACAATCTATGGTATAAACAAATCCCTTGGAATGAGGTAAGATGTGTAATTCCTACAGTGTTGTGTCCAAGAACCAAACCACAAAATGTACCAGAAGTATCTCAACTCCAGTTAAGTTTACCCTTATTGAATACCTGGGTGGCATGAAATCTTTGAACTTCCCAACCTCTAATTATTTCACCCTGTTGCAGTAATTAACAGAACAGGCCTTGAGAATACCAAATTTTCTAAGGAGATATAAATGAAATTCAACATGAGGTGGAGAACGATACACAGACAAACAGCATGTAAAATAAGTTTTATTGTTCTTTAAAAGGGTTCGGGGTTTGGTTTTAAATCAGGCTGCACACCTTTTCATCAGTCTGACATCTCTCTCACCATGTCAAACTGGCTTCAGCTAGCAATACTTCATTAAATCCAAAAGAAAAAAACTTTTAATTTTGAGGAAGAAAATCCAGTTCTGAGAACAATTAACATTAGTATGTAATTTAAAACAAAATGAGGGATAATGTTTCTTGTTGCTTTATACACCCTTCTCCTCATACAGAACCAGGAATGTAATTTTCCTATCTCAGGCAGGCACTGATACTGCTGGACACTGCACACACATATGCACACACACACACACACACACACACACTCCCCACAAACAAAAATCAGAGCATGTTAAAGGGAAAGTTTGTTACTGTATCGATCAAAACCCTTGAAGTCAATAGACAGTCTGAGTTTAGAGGGATGCTGTTTTGATCTTGAACCTATGTTAAAGGAATCTATTGTCAGGTTCTGAAACAAAGAATTTTGGAAAGTACCATCATTTTTCACTTTAAAATTCTAAAAAGTTTCAAAAAGCATTATTTTGTTTTGTTTTCTGGGATGGGAGAGGAGAGAATCTACAGATATTCATTTAGTTAAAAATCAAAACAACTCCGGCATAAGAAATAGGCAGTTCACATAGCCAGCCAACGTCTGAGGTATCATCAGTGTGACACAAGGTCCCAGTCCATTCCTACTGGCCTAGCTGATCCTAAAAAAAAAAGGAAGTTTGTGGCTCTCCATAGCAAATTCCAGCAAGACAAGATGACCCTAAGCCTTTATTCAAATCCTTAGAAGCAAAGCACTACTAAGTAATATTTAGATGAAGAGTGCAAGAGCCCTGGATGGTGAACTTCAACTTGCTTGGTCAATGCAGCCCGGTCACTACTGCCTTCTGCAAAGGAGAAGACAGCTTCTCTAGATCAGCACATTGAACGTGGCAAAGAATCCGTGAAAATGACAGTACACCATTTCATCAGCAACAATCTCTTTGCTACTCATTGGGTTGCTTTCTGTCTCTCTTCTACCCTGTATGGCCTGTGGACACACACTCACTAGGCATTGCTGGTTTTAAACCAGCATTTTGTTTTTTAATCCCAAAAAGAACCTAGTAAGAAAATAACAAGGCAATCAGTGGTTAAACTCAACTGTACATATAGGGGGTGGTTTGGAAAGTACACATCCCAGGCATTTCTCAAGTCCAAAATATCCTATCTTTGCTGTTATTCCTTTTACAGTTCCTGAAAATTCATAGTACGAGTAAGTCCTAAATAAAAATTTTAAACTACCAGCATTCTCCGACATCATTAACAGAAAATCAGAGTAATGCTACAAGCCCACAATTCTAGAAAGTGTAGAAAGTGTGCTCTCTGCCTGGACACATCTTTAATGATGGCCTGGAGTGCTCCCCTTCAGAAAACAGAAGTTTCTGGGATACCCACTTAGCTTCATTAGTTGGAAAAGAGAAAAATTCGACTCTCAGTCAAGTTCTTTGAGAAGAAAGACTATTCTTAAAATGCCATTTCCCCACTAATTTATCGAAATAAAAACCAAAACAAAAGGCTCTTGGCTACTTTGCCTAATGTTGAATAGGGTTTTCAAGAAAAGAAACTAACATCAACACCCCATCATCAGTAAAGACTAAAAACCACCTGGATCATATAATATATATGCCACTGCTTTTTTTTTTTTTTTGGTGTTTTTTCTTTTTTTGTTTTGTTTTTTTTGTTTGTTTGTTTTTTCTAAAAGTGCCCAGGTGGGCTTAAGGCTGCCAGACTGCACACACATCTACAGCAACAAGGGCTTCTCCTATTACCATCTATAACATGTATTAGGGGGAAAAAAGAGGGATGGGGAAAGAAGAGAAGAGTGGGGAAAATATATACCCACCACCACCAAACAAAAGAAAGAAAGAGAAATCCCACATTAGGGAGATCTATGTGCCAAGCATAATGGAAAAGTGTGCTCCCCAAACAGATGGTTCTGCACAGGCTAATGTTCTGCTGGTTTTCCTTAGAGACCTATTTTGAAAAGTTAAAAAAGACAGGAGATTTTGATATAATTCAATCCTGGCAGAAATTCAAACTCCAACAATTAGGAGCAAAATCATCCTTCACTGAATTAATCCCTTTTTTCTTTCTCTTTTTCTTTTCTTAAACATTTTATTCATGTTATAGAGGGATTTCTTTTTTGTCTGCTTTTTTCCAATCATTAGGAAAGTGGTTGAGGAGTATTGAATCCATCACTACTTTGGTGACGCAGTTCAGATTCCAGATTCACATTTCCAGGTACCAAGAGTTCCCTCTAAATGTACAATCAAGTCAGCCTTTGTTTACACTTCTTTCTACTGAACACAGCAGTGCCCATTGGTGTCTCGGACACGCAATCGCATCTTAGGTCGGTATTTCTCCAGGTAAAGCAGCTGTTTGGAATTGAATGCTCCCCTTCTTTTTCTGAAAATACAAGAATGACAACTTGATCATGTAAAAAAAAGAGCTGTCTGACTCCCTGAAATGCATTATTTATGGCCTAAGGCCTTTCTAACTCCACACAGCTGAAAAAGGGCATATTTCCTATACCATATCACTTCTTCAGAGGAAGGGCTGAGTGAGCAAGCAGTGTATGAAGCAGCAGGCCCAGATGGCATTCCTTGAAATATGTCACCTTCCTAGAGCTGCTACCATACATTTTATGCCCTCTTATGACAGTCTTTTTTTTTTTTTTTTTTTTTTTAAAGAAAAGGTTGAAAGATAAAGGACAAGATAGTGACTGCTAAAGAATTATGGACAACAAAATAACATGGCCCATTAGTCCAGACTGATGCCAAGATTCCGTTTGGGCAATACCATCCTGATTTTTTGTGTCTGAACAGGTCACTAAGAGTCCTAAGTGATTAACTGCTTCTTTATAGATTCTTCCTTGCCTCTTGGTCATAGTTACATTTGGAAGGTATTTTAGACATCCATTAAAACTCATTAGATCACTTAAGACTACTATCTAGCTATTCATTTTAAAGATTCCTAGCTATTCAAGTCATATACTGGACATATCCTACAGTGTCCAAATTTGCCACCTAAATTAGAAAATCTTAGCCAACAGTACTATTACAAGCCTCTCTACCACTTGTTTCTTTTGATTTCTTCAATCAAACAATCTTTTAAGCCAACAAATTATTCCATACTACAAAGGGTACTTTCCATAGTTCCTTCTTCTTGTATGGTCTTGCTTTATGTGTTTCTGAACATAAAACTTTATACTCACTGTCTTATAAACTGAACTGCGTCTTCATACTTCATTCCACATTCAATCAAAGCAAGTGCAACCAGCACAGGTGCCCTACAGAGAGAAACCCATCTGTAAATATCCACAAGTCTTCGGAATTAAAGGAACTTTTTAAAAAAAGATTTATTTATTTGAGAGAGAGTCTTGAGAGGGGATGAGGGAGAAGAGGGCGAAACAGACTCTTCAATGAGCAGGGAGCCCAATGCGGGGCTCAATCCCGGGACTCAGGGACCATGACCTGAGCTGAAGGCAGACGCCTACCCAACTGAGCTACCCAGGCAAACTGAAAGACTTTTTTTAAAACCCAGGATTACATACTACCAAAATAATGCAAAGCTTGAGCTTTCCTTTTTTCCCTTATACTAAATATCCGATTTCCCTATACAGTAAAGGAGAGTGTCTACGGTGTCATCCACTTCCAGTAAAGCACTAAATTCTGTATCTTCATTAAGAGATCTTTATTCTTGGGGCTCCTGGATGGCTCAGAAGATTAAGTGTTGGACTCTTAATTTTGGCTCATGGGGCTCCATACTGGGTGTGAAGCCTGCTTCAGATTCTCTCTCCCTAACCCTCTGCTCCTCCCTGCTCCCCTGCAGGGAGGTACTCTTTCTAAACAAAATCTTTATTCTTTAAAACATCACATTATTATCTCAAATTTTCACATTTTATGTTATCAAAACTTCTTCATTGGTCTTTAACCAACATCACAGTAAAAAAAAACAAATGTGTCATCTATATTGAGTGTCTCAGAAATTCATTACAAACCCATTTTAATATCTTTTCCTCATCAAATGCTAAAAAGGTGCTAGAGTTCTTCAACAAAATCCTTTCTGGAGCTAGCAGGGTGTTAGAGAATTGGTTATTAAGAACAGATCTCTTCGTTAAGTACGTGGGCTTAGTTTTTTTGGTTTGTTTTTTTAACATCTAATAAGGGACACCGAGGCCTGAGCGGGTCTCAACCTTTCTGTGGTTTGGGGATGCTATCTGCTTCATAAAGCAAAGTAGAGGGTTTGTCTTATGGGAAGACAAAGCTGTCTTCTCCTCTGAAAAAGTCTCCAACATAATTGGATCTGGCATCTTCCAGGAACAGAAAGGCAGGGATTGAGGCCTCATGAGTCTGGGTTTACAGCTGAGGTAGAGAGAGAAGACAGTGGTTATAACCATAAAGTCCAGGTAAAGTGTAGTTACCTCTAGGACTCATCACTGTTAACACCCAGTCTGGGTTTCAGGACAGTCACAGAAGTAGATTCCTTAACAACAAAATAATAGTAATAACACAGACAAAAATCTAGCAAGGGAAATGATGTTTTAAAATGTCCACTACAGGGGCGCCTGGGTGGCTCAGTGGGTTAAAGCCTCTGCTTTCAGCTCAGCTCATGATCCCAGGGTCCTGGGATCGAGCCCCGCATCGGGCTCTCTGCTCAGCGGGGAGCCTGCTTCCTCCTCTCTCTGCCTGCTTCTCTGCCTACTTGTGATCTCTGTCAAATAAATAAATAAAATCTTTAAAAAAAAATGTCCACTAAACTACATGGTACCAACTTTGGACTACCTGCTAGGATAGCTACCAGTTATAAAACTGCCCAAGTCAAGTTAGAACACTACCTTCACCCTTCAGAATAAGGACTGGAACTTCTGACCCTGAAGAAGAAACTGTACCACACTAAACTGCAAAAAAAGGAAAAGGACAAACAAAGGGCTGAGCAGGACTAATAATCTGAGTCACCACCACCTTGAGGCAAGAGCAGCCTGCACTAATGTTCTGAGTCAAAGTGCACATGATAAATTGGCATTTAATCTGCTGTTGATGAGAATGTTGCAACACCATTCCATGCAATGCTCAAGGAAAAAGGTTTTAAAATCAAAGTTAATTTTCATTCTCCATACTTCTCCTTTCAGAAGTTTAAAGTTCAGCCATCTGCTCTGCACCTATTAACTTCCCATTCATCTCAATCCAAAATTAACCACATATAGATTCTTCAGAATCTAAAATTATTTTCATTTTGTTGCCCATTTCAAAGACCCATTTTCAAAGCCTTTTGGAATGTGAAATAATGAGGAAAAAAACTCATACTGAATTAAGAGCAATTTTTAGCTCAAATATAAGATAATTACATTAAATCAGTTTCAAAACAATCTCTGAGCCATCATCCACTAAGTCAGAAGCAGACAACCCACGAAACACAAAAAGCTGTCTTAAGAAACCATTAAACCAGCTTCTGCTCTCATTTCCTTTTCCTTCAGGTAATTCAGTATTTGGTATAATAAATACAAAACTTCTACCAAAGTGAAATTTTTGATAATGAACTCTGAGACAGAAAGGTAAGAGCTTACCTTCCCAATCCTGCAACACAATGCACTGCAACACAGCAACCTGGCTCTTCACGAAATTTGGTTTTTAACAGGTTTAGCCAATCATCTACTATCTGATTAGGGGGTGGCGCTCCATCATCAAACGGCCAATCCTAGAAAGAAAAGATCTTTTATATTACACTGTTATTTTCTGCAGGATAGTATCTAATGCAGAACAGCTGCACAGAAACTGTGGCTCTAACTGAACTAACTGTATTTTATACACCTGTTTGTTTTTTTTTTAAAGGGGATGTGGGGGGACGGGCGGAGAGAGAATCTTAAGCAGGCTCCATGCACAGCACAGAGCCCAACACAGGGCTCAATCTCACAACCCTGGGATCATGACCTGAGCCAAAATCAAGAGTTGGACACAACCAAATGAGCCATCCAGTTGCCCCCACATACCTATTCCATTTTTTTTAAAGATTTTATTTATTTATTTGAGAGAGAGAGTATACAAGCAGGGAGAAGGGCAGAGGGAGAAGCAGACTCCCTGCTGAAAAGGGAGCCCAACACGGGGCTTGATCCCAGGACCCTGAGATCATGACCTCAGCTGAAGGCAGACAATCAACTGAGCCACCCAGGTGCCCCAATATATACCTATTCTTTTTTTTTTTAATTTTTATTTTTTATAAACATATTTTTATCCCCAGGGGTACATGTCTGTGAATAGCCAGGTTTACACACTTCACAGCACTAACCATAGCACATACCCTCCCCAATGTCCATTACCCCACCCCCTTTTCCCTCCCCCCTCCCCCCAGCAACCCTCAGTTTGTTTTGTGAGATTAAGAGTCACTTATGGTTTGTCTCCCTCCCAATCCCATCTTGTTTCTTTTCTTCTTTTTCTACCCCCCTAGTCCCCCATGTTGCATCTCCACTTCCTCATATCAGGGATATCATATGATAGAACTATACCTATTCTTAATAACACAATTCTGATCACTACTGAAGTTTTTTCTAAGATCAAAATTGTTGTGTGCCAAGTAACTTAACCTTCTCGATGACATGTCAACACTGTAAGTAAGCATCTAATTTTATCTTATAGAAATCTCTTATCAGAGTGGTAAAAAAAAACTAGTGTTCTTCAAATATTTTTATTTGAATAAAGCAATAATTAGACATAATGGAGACTGTTATTAAGGCCTAGGCAAAGTATGAGAGAATACAACACCTGTCAATATAATTTAAAAGTCCACTCTGGCAAAGAAGTATACCAAGTAGTATCTCATTGATCTTCACAAATATTTTGAGGATTATCCCTAAAGAGCTCTAAGCTATGATGACTTTTCTTTAGAGAAAGGCTCTCTCATAAGAAATCTCCAGTAGTTAGCACATCATAACAGAAATATACTACCATCTTTGTGCTTATATATTTTTAAAAAGGGGTGGGGAGGCACCTGGGCGGCTCAGTCAGTTAAACATCTGCTTTCGACTTGGATCATGATCCCAGGGGCCTATGTATCTGGCTTCCTGCTTGGCGAAGAGTCTACTTATCCCTCTCCTTCTGCTCCTCCCCATACTTATGCATACTCTCTAACAAATAAAATCTTTAAAAATAAATAAATAAATAGCCAGGTACTAAATATTTTTGAAGCTCTGCCTAAATTATGCATATCCCATTTAACGAGCACAGTGCCACAGGATAGGATCCTGAGCAAATGGAGACCTTTTTTCCAAGTATCCCTTTTTCTTTTTACATTCATCAATTTGTTTATGTGTGTGTTTTTAAGTCATCTCTACCCCCAAGGTGGGGCTGAAATTCACGACTCCAAGATTAAGAGTTGCATGCTCTACTGACTGAGCCAGCCAGACACCCCTTGGGTTGTTTTTTTATTAAGACCAACCCCATGAGCATCTAGGCAGGGTTTGTTGTTTCTTTTTTTAAGATTTTATTTATTCATTTGACAGACAGAGACCACAAGTAGGCAAGAGAGGTAGGCAGGGAGAGAGAGGAGGAAGCGGGGCCCGATCCCAGGACCCTGGGATCACGACCAGAGCCGAAAGCAGAGGCTTTAACCCACTGAGCCACCCTGGAGCCCTATAATGGCCTTCCTTTCTACCTAGAAAAAGGGCCTGAGAAATCCACATAAATCAACTTTAAGGAAAGAGGGGAAGGGAATTCACATTTTGCATTCCCCTACTCCCATCCAGCTTCAAGGACAGAAATGCAAAAACACTGGGAATATTTTTTAAAACATAAGATTACTCTAATGAGGCTGGATAAGGATACTTTAAGATGCTAGAGAAAGAAAAAGAAAAAAAAAGTGACAAAGCACTAAACTGATTCTGCACTCATTATGGGCACCACTAGAACACTTCATGTAGCCCATTAGCCGTGACAACACATTATGTTTGATTTGTCAACTACACTCCATAATTAAAGGGCTGTCAGTGTTATCATTATAAATGTCACTAAGTTTAACTGTAAATAGCAGTAAAACCAGTAAGCAAGTACCTTAGAATACGAGCTTATTTCCTCTAATACTCCCTAAAATGCACCCAGTTAAGTAACAATAATGTGAAATATGCTTCACTTGTTCATATAAAGCAGTTTTGTTTTTTTTTTTAGATTTTTATTTATTTATTTGACAGAGATTACACGTAGGCAGAGAGGCAGGCAGAGAGAGAGGAGGAAGCAGGCTCCCCACTGAGCGGGGAGCCCGATGTGGGGCTTGATCCCAGGACCCTGAGATCATGACCTGAGCTGAAAGCAGAGGCTTTAACCCACTGAGCCACCCAGGCACCCTATAAAGCAGTTTCTATCAAAAAATCATTAAAATAATTATTTAGAACTGTCTGAACTTCAAACTGACATAACTGAAACCACTATTAGTCTTTCCTAATATGCCTCTGATTTGCAAGAACATTAGTCAAAAGATTTTAAAGGTCTAATTTTGGGGATATCCTTTTATAAAGTATTCCAGGGGCATCTGGTGGCTCAGTCAGTTGAGCATCTGACTTGGTTTTGGCATGGATTGGCATTTGCCTGAGATTCTTTCTCTCCCTTTGTCCCTCCCCCCACTCACACACTCTCTCTTTCTCTAAAATAAATAAATAAATAAATAAAACCACAAAAGATTCCAAACTTTCTTCACCTAGCAAAAGTAGATTAACAATCCACTTAAAATCTCTGGGAAAAGGGGGCGCCTGGGTGGCTCAGTGGGTTAAAGCCTCTGTCTTCTGCTCAGGTCATGATCCCATGGTCCTGGCGAGCCCCCCCTAGGGCTCTCTGCTCAGCAGGGACCCTGCTTCCCCCCTCTCTCTCTGCCTGTCTCTCTGCCTACTCGTCATCTCTGTCAAATAAATAAATAAATAAATAAATAAATAAAATAAAAAATTAAAAAAAATTTTTTTTTTAAATCTCTGGAAGGGACGCCTGGGTGGCTCAGTTGGTTAAGCGGCTGCCTTCGGCTCAGGTCATGATCCCAGCGTCCTGGGATCGAGTCCCACATCAGCCTCCTTGCTTGGCAGGAAGCCTGCTTCTCCCTCTGCCTCTGCCTGCCACTCTGTCTTCCTGTGCTCGCTCGCTCTCTCTTCCTCTCTCTCTGACAAATAAATAAATTTAAATAAATAAATAAATAAATAAAAATAAAAATCTCTGGAAAAAGGAAAGAAATTCCAGGCTTAATTCTAAATGTTAGATTTTTAATTTTATCTGATCACAGCTATTTAAACCAAAGTGTCGATTTAAAGGCACAGAATAAATCCCAGACTCGCCATTATCTTCAACAACCTAGTTCAAGTTCTGTAGTTCACTTCTACTTCATAAGTGTTTACCAACATTACTGATTCAAACAAACTATAGTCAACCCACAGTTCATTTTCTCATCCATGCCATCTGTCAAAACAAACTGATTTCTCATCTGCCCACTGGAGAACATACTCAAATTATAGGAAAAAGAACTCATAGTCAGCCTAGTTTCAGAAGTTAAAATTTTGTTTTTATATCTTTAAACACAGGATTACATTTTATACATGTTTATACACATCCCCAATGACTCCCAGCCAGGGCACCTTAAAGTCCTTAAAGTCCTTTAGAAATGGGAATACAAGCAAATTATTACCACGCCATTCTATTAAAAT
>PISX010012363.1:0-61307 GCA_004024625.1 Mellivora capensis | reverse complement strand
AGCTTTTGATCTTGATGAAATCCCAAAAGTTCATTTTTGCTTTTGTTTCCTTTGCCTTTGGAGACATATCTTGAAAGAAGTTGCTGTGGCTGATATCAAAGAGGTTACTGCCTATGTTCTCCTCTAGGATTCTGATGGATTCCTGTCTCACGTTGAGGTCTTTTATCCATTTCGAGTTTATCTTTGTGTACGGTGTAAGAGAATGGTCGAGTTTCATTCTTCTGCATATAGCTGTCCAATTTTCCCAGCATCATTTATTGAAGAGAATGTCTTTTTTCCACTGTATAATTTTTCCTGCTTTGTCGAAGATTATTTGACCATAGAGTTGAGGGTCCATATCTGGGCTCTCTACTCTGTTCCACTGGTCTATGTGTCTGTTTTTATGCCAGTACCATGCTGTCTTGGTGATCTCTCTTAACTGTAGAGAACAAACTGATGGTTATGGGGCGGGGGGGATGGGTTATACAGGGGATGGGGATGAAGGAGAGCCCTTGCTGTGATGAGCACCGTGATGGGTAACAGGTGACGTGTGACATATGAAACTGCTGAATCATTATATTGTATACCTGAACCTAATATCCCATTGCATGCTAACTAACTGGAATTTAAATAAAAACTTTTAAAAAGAAGAAAAATAAGTAAACACTAGAGGAATACTTGGGTTTAATAATTTGTTATAAATGTCTTCCCTAAACCTTCTTGAAAAAATAATGAATTAAATTCTGAGATGAAACTGAGTATTACTAAAAGCCAACAGATAGTAAGAACCAGCTTAAAATAGATGATATAACTTAAAAATTTAAATGTAAAAAGATTTAAAATTACTTGACATTGATTTTACAAATGAGTAGGCCCCCCCCCCAAAAAAACCCCTACAAAAACAAAAGAGAAAAGAAATCAGAGGAACAGATCCTGAACAAAATCCACCATGCAGCCTAAGCGGTTGGAAAATCATTACAAGAGTATTATAAGCTTCACTCTTTGCACTAATAGTATTTCTTTTAAGATTTTTATGTATTTATTTGACAGAGAAAGAGAGACCACCAGCAGGGGAAGCAGCAGAGGGAGAGGGAGAAGCAGGCTCCCCCTTGCTCAGCAAGGAGCCCATGCTGGGCTCGATCCCAGGAACCTGGGATCATAACCTGACCCAAAGACAAGCTCTTAACGGACTGAGCCACCCAGATGCCCTGCTCTAACAGTCTTATAAGCAGCCTACAAACTACTGGATACAGGTATTTGTTTCAGCAGAACTTACAAATTATTTAACTGAAATTTGGCAAGATTTCCATTTCTTATTTAAGCTGTTCAAATCTTATTAAGCGGGAAAAATGTCAATTTAATACAAATTCAAAAATGAACTTTTCTATAAGCAAGAAACTCACTGGGAAGCTCACATTACATTGATGTGTAAAATCCTCTGTTACAGTCTGCTTAAAAATAAATGCTTTCTTAAAAATAAACAGTTATGTTCTGTTGGCTCGATTTTATAAATAAACTCTTACTGAAAGCATTTCTCTTTTTCAACCCAACTTGTGAAAGATGCAGCATTTGCCATAAGAAATTGGTAAGGTGTTGCTATGGGAACAATATTTTAATATTATTTTAAAACACCAGTAGCTTCAAAGAACAATGAAGTAAAGAAAAACTAAGGGGAAAAAGGGGGAAAGAGTATCCTAATAGTTCACAATACAACCATTATTAATCATTCTGCAACAGAACTTTATATACCTTTTTCTTTCTGTACTTGTAGGGAAAGTATCAGGAGATACCTAAGGAGATAATAGGAGACTCTTAGAGAAAGCCTAATAATGCCAGCTGTTTTGAGTAAACAGCTATAATCAGGTCCTTCCTCCAAGAGTTAAAGAAGGAAAAGTGTGAGCAAAAACTATTAAAGGGCCATAATTTTGGAAAGCCCTCAGAATCAAAGCATAAGTATTCTCAACAACTCAAGCCTGGAGAAAATGAGGCAGGGGGAACTAATTAAGTAATAACTGGTCACAGGTATGGCCTGAAAATATTCCCTGCCTAATTATGGATACATAAGTGGGGTTTTTCTTATCTTTATTGGGTAATTGAGAAAAATGTTTTAAACTAGTGGGTTAAGTTTATTTTATCTGTGTTAATAAAGAACTTCTTTTTTTTAAGATTTTATTTATTTGAGAGAGAGAAAGCACAAGCAGGGGGAGCAGCAGAGAGAGAAGCAGGCTCTCCGCTGAGCAGGGAGCCAGATGGTGGGCTCAATCCCACCTGGGATTGGCATCATGACCTAAGCCGAAGGCAGATGCTTAACTGACTGAGCCAGCCATGGACCCCAAGAACTTTATTTTTGTTTATAGCAAAAACACTATAATTAAGTGGGAAGGAAAGAGCACTATATACTTCCAAAATATACCTTGCCTACAGAGAATGAAGCTCTTCAGACCCCTAAGACAAAGACTGAGGAGGAAAAAAGTCCACTGATGGCAATTCTTTTGCTAAAGAACAAAGAATATTTACTTCTAGATTCTAAATAGTAGCATGGAACATATGTATGGGTTAATAACGATAATACTTTGCATTAGCATAAAACCATAAAGTCTACAAGGTACTCTCACATAAATTAAATTGGATGCCATTTTTCCACTAAAATATCAAGCTAGAAAGGATAGCCATTACTACATGGCACATCTGAACAGGTCAACAATATAATATTGAGTTTAAATGATATGAATTTTGGGGCGCCTGGGTGGCTCAGTGGGTTAAAGCCTCTGCTTTCGGCTCAGGTCATGATCCCAGGGTCTTGGGATGGAGCCCCACATCGGGCTCTCTGTTCCGCAGAGAGCCTGCTTCCTCCTCTCTCTCCCTGCCTGCCTCTCTTGCCTACTTATAATCTCTGTCTGTCAAATAAGTAAATAAAATCTTTAAAATAATAATAATAATATGAATTTTTCAATAAGTAGGAAAGGTAGAACCATACAAGATAGAGTTACTTATATAAGACAACTTCTCATCATGGATATCAAGACACATTATGCAAGTCAACTAATATATAAAAGATTCTTGGTTGAATTATGATTAACACTAATCTAACACTAATATTATCTATGAAGCTTTGAGAATACCATGTCCAAAGTGGCCTCATTCCACTTACTCTACTATTCTTCCAAAATTTATTCATTCACAACCTTGTAGCACTAATTATATTCAAAAATGTATCTTGTGGGGTGCCTGGGTGGCTTGGTTGAGCGTCTGCCTTTGGCTCAGGTCACGATCCCAGGGTCCTGGGATGGAGCCCAGCATCTGGTTCCCTGCTTGGCGGAGTGTCTGCTTCTCCCTTTCCCTTTGCCAATCCCCCCAACCTCATGTTCTCTCTCTCATTCTGTCTGAAATAAATAAAATCTGAAAAAAAAAAAAAGTGTCTTGTCTTCCCAAACAGCATATGATCAGCATATAAGCTCCATAAGGGAGAGAACCATGACATGGATTGCTATCTTTGAACAGGATCCCCAGGCAATATGCAGGCCCATAAAGTTTGAGAATTTCTGGACTATAGAATGACTGGCTGTGATAATAATGGAGACAGGCTGATATAGAAAGGATACAGGCAAATCCATAAAGATAGAAAGTAGGTTAGTGGTTGCCATGGGCTGAGGGCAATGTGGGGAAGGGACATGACTACCACTGCAGGGTACAGGGTTTCTTTATGGGGTAATGAAAATGTTCTGGAGTTAGTAGTGATGGTTGCACAACTGTGTGAATATACTAAAAATTAATGAATTGTACACTTTAAACTGATGAGTTTTATGGTATATGAATTATATCTCAATTTTAGAAAAGAATATAATAGCACTGGGCCCTCTGCAGTCCCTCCCCTGAAGGAGTCTGATTGCTTCAATACTATATGGTTGACTATTAATATTAAATATAGAGAGCTACATGGAAAACTATTCTCTTGAATAAAACCACCCAGCTTACTCTACTTGTATAAACTATCCTTTGTTCACTAGTTGTATTTTATATAGATTGTGAATGGCAAATCATCTATGTCTTCATAACAAGAAAAGAGAAGAACGGGTAATGAACAGCTTCAGCAGAAAGTCTTAATTATAAGACTGTAATAATTTTAGTCTAATTATATTTCTAATTATATATTACTATTATATCATCTTCTGTATCTTTCCCAAAACTAAGCAATCAAATCTGTGAAATTCAGGTCAACCTCTTGCCTACCTCTGCTCTTTTGCTCAGTATACCATGCCGTCATCCACCAAGCTGATCAAGAGAGAAACACTGTGGTTAGCCTTGTCCTCTCTCGCATTCCTCATCACTAAATGTCTGCTTCCTCCAATCCCTTTATTATATTCCAATACAAACCACTATCATCTTTCATTTTGGTTTCAGCAAAAGCTTCTCAACAGGTATTCCTCCATCCATTCTTGCCCCCCCTCCAATCCACTGAAAAGGCAAGGATGGTTTTTAAGTCAAACTTATGGGACACACCTGGGTGGCCCAGTTGGTTAAGCTTCTGCCTTCGGCTCAGGTCATAATCCCAGGGATCTGGGACTAAGTCCCACATCGGGCTCCTTGCTCAGCAGGAAACCTGATTCTTCTCTATCTCTGCCTGCCACTCCCCTGCTAGTGCTTGCGCTCTCGCTCGCTCTCTCTCTCTGACAAATAAATCTCTAAATAGATAGGTAGATAGATAGATAAGTGAAATCGAACTTAATACTGTCTCTCTTAAAAACCTTCAATGGCTTCCTGATATTCTTAGGATAAGCCTTAGTAATTTACAAAGTCATTCAAGATGGCCCAGCCCTGTTAACATAACATTCCTATCCCCAACTCTTTCTCTCAACCCAACCATATTAGACTTTTATTCCCTTAATACACCAAACTCTCTAGTCTTTATTTTGTATTTTTTATATTACTAGTATTTTGTTGAGGTAAAATTTACATATAGTAAAATACACAAGTCTTAAGTGATCGGCTTGAATTCTGACAAACATAGACATCGATTTAACCATCAACGAGATCAAGACAGAGAATATTTTCATCACTCCATAAAGTGCCTATGTACCGTTTCTACCCAACCCTTCCCCCAACTCCATGCAATCACAATTCTGATTTCTATCACAATAGAAATTTCTGTCATTCCTGAATTTCATATAAATGAGATCATACCCATATGTATTCTTTTGAGTCTGGCTTCTTTTATTCAACTTAACATTTCGGATATTCATCTATGTTACTGTATCAGTTTTCTTTTTTAGAGTTAAGTAGTAATCTTTCCTATAGATATACCATAAATTGTTTATTCATTCTCTGATTGATGGACATTTGAACGGTTTCCTGTTTGGGACTATTATGAATAAAGCTTTTATGAACATTCTTCTACAAGTGTGCTATGTTTGTATGCATTAACTGTTCTTGAATTATATACCTACAGATGGAACTGCTGGGTCAGACAATGTGTCTATGGATAAATTCATCAGAAACTGCCAAGTTTTTTCACCAAAGTGTCTATACCATTCCACACTTTCACCAGTGCCAGTTACTGCATATCCTCGCCAACGATGATCACTCTTCTTAATCTTAGCCATTACAGTGGATGTATAGTAACTTTTAATCTATTTTTTAATCAAAATGATATATTTATAATTTTCAAAAACAAAACAACATAGCAGAGATTATAATCTAACAATCCTCTGATCATCCCTCCCCTTCCCTATATATAACCACTTTTAACTTTTTCTGGTTTGGGTTCTCCTGATTATTTCCCATATCTAAGTGTTTATATCACTATTCTTGACTTAACTTTAAACATTATTGGGCTTCATGTATTCTAGATGGAAGTACAGTTCATTTACCATGCTCCATCTCCATGTTCCCTCTCTATCTTCTTATACTCAGATAATCCTTTTCAGTTCATCTACTGGTTTTTTTTAAAGATTTTTAATTATTTATTTGACAGAGATCACAAATAGGCAGAGAGGCAGGCAGAGAGAGAGAAAGGGAAGCAGGCTCCCTGCTGAGCAGAGAGACTGATGCAGGGCTCGGTCCCAGGACCCTGGGATCATGAGCTGAGCCGAAGGCAGAGGCTTTAACCCACTGAGCCACCCAGGTGCTCCTCATCTACTGTTTACTTTAAAAATTATCCTTAACACAAATTTTTTGTTTCAACTTTGGACAGCAGATTTATCATTCATACATAACTGAAGGTGACCCTAGCTACAGTAGTAATTAAACCCAAAAATTTCAATTGCTTAACACAATAGAAATTTACATAATGCTCTTGCAATAACTAATAATGTAGTAGGCTTAAGAGAATTAAAGCAGTGTGCTTTGAGAACATACTTGTTCAAAAAATTAAGAGCATCCAGGCTCATTCTCTCTCATTTCTGGGCCTTCCTACCTTTTGTTTCCTTAGGCCAAATGCTCTTCCCCACTTCTTCCCTTCTTTACCCAGCCAGCTCCAAAGTGTCCTTCAGATTTACACTACCACAAAAATCCCTACAGAGCCCTCCCGACTCCCGACTCCCTCGTAAGGGCTATGTGTTCTTCCAGCATTGTGCTTAACTGTCCTAACACTGATTACATTGTGTTGAAATCTGTGTTTTCTTATCTGTGTCCTCCAAAACTATAAACTTTTTAAAGGGAAAGGAAAAATTTTGTTCACTGCTTCTTCCTGGTTTATAACAGATACTCAAATATTTCATGAAAAATCAACTTATTTAAATAATTATTCATATACATATTATCTCTGTCACTTATCCATTAAGTCACACACAGTTAGGGGAAGGAGAATCAGAAGGGATCCCAAATTTTAGATAATACAAATAGTCCACAAAGTTTAATTTTATATTTCAAATAATAATTGGCTTAAACAGAAAGCTTAAAATCTTCTCCTACTGGGAAAACTTCAGAACAAACACAATTGTTAATACTGTTAATGTAACAAATTCAAACTGTTGCATTTATTCAATAATTTATTAAGAGGCCACTTTGTTCCAAGCATTGTACTAAACAGATTCCAAAAATTCAAGAGTAAATATATCAGACACAATCCCTGACCTAAAAATTATGAAGGCAGAGTGAATCTATACTGAAAATACCTTTAATGTATTATGAACAACAACAAAATAAACCACAAAAAATGAGAATCTCAACTTTAAAAAGTCCAATGGCTTATTAATTTTTGTTTTCAAAAAAGCACTTCAAATTGTTAATTAATAACTTAATTGAGCAATTGTTTATATAATAAGGGATTTCCTTATGCCTCTGGGAAAACTCTGAGTAAAAACCTACATATCTTGCATAACTGAACAGACAGGAAGACAGTCCCAAATAAGAAGAAAAACAGATAAAACAAGCATAGTCTTTGTGGCTACAGTTGTGGAACAGATCTACTTTTGGCAAAGGGCAGAAAAAAAAATACCTAAGAAATAATGCAGAAATAAAAAGAGAAATATCAAATAGGAATAACAATAGGAGAAGAAGAAGTAAGTGAAATGAAAAATCAAATGACAAGATAAAAGTATTATCTAATGTGCTAATAAGATTCACTCTTACATTCCAGATTCAAGGTAAAAATCTGGGGAACAATTAGAATTTCTTTTCAGAATCTCCTACAGCACTGTGAAGCCCCGAGTTAATCAATTGATATACACCACAGTATACGTTAGCACAACACAAAAAACAGTGCTAATTCAATGGTACCCAAAACCACACACTGCAACCCAACTCCATGTTTCACAATTAGGTAAGCATCTAGAATCTGATTAGCATTTAGATATCATAATAAAAATGCCTGATTCTGCAGCCTGCGTGGCTCAGTAGGTCAAGCATCAGACTTCTCATTTCAGCTTAGGTCACGATCTCAGGGTTGTGAGACTGAGCCCCACCATGGGCTCTGTGTTGGCTGTGGGGCCTGCTTAAAATTCTTTCTCTCTCCCTTTGTTGCTCTCCATCTTCCCTCTCTTTAAAAAAGAAAAAAAAATAGCCTGATTCTTATATATTTAAATATGTTATTTCATTACAAACTACTTTCTTTTGCTTTTTTCATAATAAAGTTTTATCATCATCATTATCATTATGTTTTTAGTTATGCATGAAAATAGGTTATATTATCTATAAATTTCAGTTCAGGATAGTAAATAGAACTATACAATAATTCTTATAAAGGGGGAATTAATTAGGTCAACTGGCATTAAGGAGCACTACTACAGCATCTACATCTAGGAAGGAAGTTATTGGATAACAAGGCATGTGTATCTTAACTTTACTAGATATACAAATTGTTTTCCTCAGTGCTGTAATATAATAATTTACAATTCTACTAGCACTATGTGACAGTTTCAGTATTCCAAATCATTGCAAATACTGGATGCTGTTACCAATCTAGTGGACAAAAAGCATATCTTATTATGGTTTTAGTTTCTATTTCTCTGACAATTAACATAATTGAGCATCTTTTTTACTCATTGGCCAACAATGTTTCACTTTTTTTAAAGTTCTTATTTAATTCTTTAGATGCCTTTTCTATTGGATTAAAATTACCTAAGATTAGGGGCGCCTAGGTGGCCTCAGTTGGTTGAGCATCTGACTCTTGATCTCAGCTAAGGTCTCTATCTCAAGGTTGTGATTTCAAGCCCTGTGTTGGGCTCACGAAATAAACAAAAACAAAAACAAAAACCTAACTTTAAGAATTCTTTCTGAGGGAGAATAACTTAAAATAAACACCATACACCATGCCAGCAACATCCAAAGGCCAAAACCACAAACAAAATTGGGCTTCTCAGGGCACCTGGGTGGCTCAGTGGGTTAAGCCTCTGCCTTCAGCTCAGGTCATGATCTCGGGGTCCAGGACAGAGCTCCGCATTGGGCTTTCTGCTCAGCAGGGAGCCTGCCCCCCCCGACCTGCCTCTCTGTCTACTGGTGATCTCTGTCAAATAAATTTAAAAAATCTTTTTTAAAAAATAAAAAAAAAAATTTTTAATAAAATTAGGCTCCTCAATCAGATTATTTTATTATAAGATGGTAGGGCACACTTAGCAGAAAGGCAGACAATCTGGAAGGGAAAAAAACTTGTTTTTTAAATTAGAACTTAGAAAAAAAGGTGACAAAGCAGTTTGTACTCAAATCTGTTATTACTACTATGGAAATAAGATTTTCAAATATCTTTTTCTCTTCTTGATATGCTTTTACTATGAAGAATACTTAGCATTATCTTGGGTAAATTTCAATCCTCCAGCAGTTATTCAGTTCCAAATGCTAATTTACCGTCAACTATTCGAATGCTGTATTGTCTAATAATATCAGTAAAATCTACAAACTGTAGAAATTCCAATTAGAATGAATTTCTCCTAAGTAGCCTATTCAAACTTTGAAATTACTGAGTTGCTGAGTATGTTCAGAAGCCTGTAAGCCAACATTTATGTTTAATCAGTTCATCCCATTCCCATTATATACTGCCTTTTATAATAATACCAAATTATCTGGGGATGCCTAGGTGGCTCAGCTAGTTGAAAGGCTGACTCTTGATTTCAGCTCAGGTCATGATCTCAGGGTCCTGGGATGGAGCCCCACAGTAGGCTCCACACTCAGCAGGAGTTAGCTTGAAGATTCTCTCTCCCTCTGCTCTTACCCCCCTCCCCCACTTACACACATGCACACATTCTCTCTCTCTCTAAAATAAATAAAAATCTTTTAAAAAATAGAATTACCTGTTTTTGAATAATAATCTTCCCCCTTTCAATATACAGTCTATTAACTCTAGTTTGTATCTGTTAAAGTTCTATTTCTCTTTTTTTTTTAAAGATTTTTATTTATTTATTTGACAGAGAGAAAGATAACAAGTAGGCAGAGAGGTAGGCAGAGAGAGAGGGGGAAGCAGGCTCCCTGCTGAGCAGAGACACACCCCCCCCAGGCGCGCCTCGATCCCAGGACCCTGAGCCCATGACCTGAGCCGAAGGCAGAGGCTTAACCCACTGAGCCACCCAGGTGCCCTAAAGTTCTATTTCATCTTAACAAACCATCAGAATGGTGCAAAGTCATTTAAGTCAGAGACCTCTATTCAAACTGTGAACAGCTTATGTCACCAGGAAAAGAGATATAAAGCCAAAGTAACCAAACAGTAACATGAGACTATGTCATTATTATAATCCACTGGTACTAAACTGCTTTGCCTAATTATACTAAATTCTTTGCTATCATGTGTTATTGTATCAAAACCCTAATTATGGGCTCTCCCTGTTTCTGATCCCTATCACATTAGATTACCCCGTTCATTAGCTCTCTACTGACTCAAGATAGCTACTGACTGACCAAGAACCTCCATGCCTCATTTACCTGGTTACTTCCTGAAACCCCACCAGCT
Source organism: Mellivora capensis (assembly GCA_004024625.1). NCBI lineage: Eukaryota > Metazoa > Chordata > Mammalia > Carnivora > Mustelidae > Mellivora > Mellivora capensis. The sequence continues at coordinate 50,953 of PISX010012363.1, read as the reverse complement.
ACCTCCCACGTCCCCAGCCTTCTCAGCTCCCTCATTATCCCTGCCCTCCTTTATTTCTCCCAGGCAAAATCCTAGTCCCCAGTCCTCACTGTTTGGATAAGACAATTTCTTTCCCTTTTTCTGGTTGCTGTAAAGCCCCCTAACCTCTGACACTATGGCTAATCTTCCCTAATCCCTACTCTAGTTTCTAATGCCTCAGACCCCTGGCCAGCGACCTGGATGTGAAGAGCCTATTTCCTTTTAGAAAACTATGACAAGGCAAGGTACAGCCTAACATATAAGACTTTAATTATGAACATGTTTCTCCCTCAAAATGTTATAAGTAGTGCTCAGGTACGGCAGTACTAGAGTACCACAGCTCAGTTACCTACGGGTAAACAGGTGTTGGTACAGTAGACTGGTAACCTGGGCATGACTTAACATCAGTGTTCCCTGAAGCAAAAGGCATTTCCAACAACTGGCTTAAAAAATAAAGACTTACCAGGGCACCTGGATGGCTCAGTAGGTTGAGTGTCTGACTCCTGGTTTTCACTCAGGTCATGGTCTTGGGGTCATGGAATTGAGCCCCATATTGGGCTCTGCACTCAGTGCTGGGTCTACTTGAGATTCTCTCCCTCTGCCCCTTCCACCCCACTCACATGCGCTCCTCTATCTCAACTAAATAAACAAATAAATCTTTTTTTAAATAAATAAAATAAAGACATCCATCTTCCAAAAAAAACCCTGTTCTGTATTCTCTCAGCAAGCAACACTATGTTACAAAGAGCAGTGATCAATTTCTGTTAATTGACTGATATATTTGAAGGAATGGGGGCATGAGGGCAAAATCATATCTGCTGCTACAAGTATGTTTTAAATATAATCCAGCATTCACAGACTACAGTGAACTAATTGAATTTTTACAAGTGTATTTACTGGCCTCCTGTTTTTATTACTGATCAAAGCTAAGGCCACTAACAACTTACCTTTGCATCACATTAACAAATTCAACTTAAGAGAAAGGAGGAAAGAGAATTGATTATTAACTAAAACGTTTATATGCTTTAACAATTCTGTGATAGTAGGTACCATTAATCCTATTTTAGACACGAAGAAACTAAGGTTCACAGAAATCAGATATTCCAACAGTTGGGTTATAAGTAATTTTTATTATGCAAAAAAAAAAAAAAGAGAGAGAGACTGGATGTTTAATTCCAAATCCAAATAAATCAGAATAAGTAGTCTGAAGGATGAACTAGAAATATAATTAGAAATTAGCCATATTTTAACCCAAGAGCTTAGAGGCCCATGTAGTGTGCATCACTAAAATATATGCTAAGGTCAGACTCTGCTCTCACGAGCAACTCCTCCCTCCTAAGAACTATTAAGATTTTTTAACATATCCGGAAAAAAGTATTTGTCCAAGTATTTCGTGTGATTTAGCTGATATTCTGGTTCAAGGTACAGCTGAGAATGACCTGGAACATAAGCAAGAGGCTCAGAGAATCTAAGAAATCTGGGCAATCTGTGGATGGCTGCATGGTCAGCTTCCTTGGAAATGCTAGCCCTAGAGGCAACTCAAGACATAACCCAACTCCCTGTTCAAATAGCTTCATTTTTAAATCCCGATTATACGTTAATATAATTAATTTAATTAAAATAGCTTCATTTCTACAGCTACCTAGAAAATGGGTCCTTGAAGAGCAACATGCCCAAGACATACAGAAGTAATGGTGAAGTGCAGACATGACTCCAAGTCTTTCTGAATCGAAAGTCCATATTCCTTCTCAGTTTATAATCTGAAGCCAAAGCCATTTTTTAAAAAAAGTTTTTGAAGTTTCCCTACTTCGATCTCTTATTCTGAATCTAAGTTACCAAATTTAAGTTAAATTTTATAATTTAGTATCTTATATAATATGCTTCAAAAATTAAATGTATAGAGCCTTAAAAATAATTTACTTTGACTAGTGAAAACAATTTCAACTCAAAATTATATTTTCTTTGATTAGAGTTTAAATAGGAAAAAGTTGTTACTGTCAGTAATAATAATAATAGTAATAAGAACCATTTACTGTGCATTTACACTCGGGCTGTAAGATAAGCCCTTTTCATACTACTATCAGAATTATTTTCAGTCCTTTACTCTACATAATATCACTAGTATAATTTTGATTCAATATTATTTAAGAGAAAAAGAAACAACACTAAAAAAATAGGGAATAGTCAATTAAATCTAATCTAATTAGAGCAGGAAGATGAAATTAATCATTTTATATTTTTAGAATTGAAATAACTAATTTATTTGATTTATTTATAGGGAGGATACTGATAGAGCAAAAAGCCAACTCTTCCAATTACACACCCATTCTTCACAGAGAGAAAGGAACTACAGAAACCACAGGCCCCTAAAGGCACTGCTTCCAACCAACTAGTCTATTCTCCTAAACAATAAGACTGAAAAGTGGGTGAGTTTTCAGTTACATATATGACCCATGTTACCACACCAATCTATCTTCCCTTACCATAACACACACACACACACACAGAGACACACACATAAAAAAGTGGTGAGGAAAACCAATTTTATCTTTTCCAAAACTGTTTCTTCTTACCTTAGTCACCTTTATTAAAAAAACTCAGAAACCTACATGACCCACCTCTTTTCTAGCGCTGGAAACAATACGTATTTATTAATTATTTTTTTAAAGATTTTATTTATTTTATTTATTATTTATTATTTATTTTTATTGTTTATTTATTTATTTTATTATTTATTTATTGACAGAGAGAGCAAGAGAGCACAAGCAGGGCAAGCAGCAGAGGGAGAGGGAGAAACAGGCTCCCCGCTGAGCAGGGAACCCGATGTGGGACTCGATCCCAGGACCCCAGGATCATGACCTGAGCCAAAGGCAGACGCTCAACCATCTGAGCCACCCAGTAGCCCCAACAATAGGTATTTAAGTCAGCTTCTGAGAATACAAAGATTTACTGCTAGTCTTCTCAGAAGAAACAAAGTGGCTTGAAATGGAAGCACACACACACAGATACACACACATACAATGATAAGTTATAAGAGACTCGTGACCTAACATATATAGTAAGGCAGACAGATCCACCACAAGACTGAAGAATCTGCTTGTGACTCCTCTTACCTCTCCCTTCTACCTTCTCAGCTCTTGAAAGGAAATGGAAAGTGCTATACATGGTTCTTCCCTGTGAATTGACACTATATCCATTTACCAGATTCATCCTAAAATAATCCCAAACCCTATCCCCAACTCATACAAGATTCTATTTTTCATTTTAAGAATCACCAAGAATATATTTATTTTGCCAAAAAAGCTAAATATATATTATATATATATGAGAAAAGTAGTAAATATCACTATTCAATCAATGCGAGAAAAAAAACACATTTTAAAAAGGAAAAAAAAAATCTATGCTGAGTCTTCAGTCCCAAAAGTAAACTTTTGTTTGTTTCTAAAAAGAACACAAGGACCACACCAAAGAACAGATTTTGCTCAAAGGCAATTTCATACATAATTTATTTAGTTCTAGTCTCCTAAAATATGCCAAACTTTTTATATAGTTATCATTATATAAAAATAATTATTAAATAATCATGTTAAAAGTCTACTGAAAAAAAAACTTTTCTACTCTTAGTGGTTTTCACAAAAACTTAATATTATAGTTTGATTTTGTCTCCTTCATAGAAAGGGTAAAATACCTGAATTACACATCTATTTCCACAAATCTATATACCTCTATAAAGTTGGACACATATATAAGGAAAATTTTGTATTCCATGTAACATAAAAGCAATTGAGAGGATATAATTAATCTTGATGAGAATAAGCAGGTATTTCTCAACCTTCAATATAAGAAACTTTAACAAAATAGTTTTAAGGTTGATAAAAAGAAATATATTAGTAAGAATTGGAAACTTCCTAATAGACATTTTAAAGTTCTCAAGGAATCCACAACAAATGTACATTATATCAGTTGCATTTCACACATTTAAAAAAGCAAAAGCTTATTCTTTGATGACAGGGGAAAGTTCCAGGCATTCCACTGAAGTTTACATAGTGGTCTGTTACACCCCCATAGTGGCAAGAGAGGTGAAGAAATGGTAGCAAGTCTGTTAACTGCCATTTCACCCTGTCCACTCTGTGCTATGCGGAAAAACTGCAAGGGAGAGTACATTACAGCTGATCCCATCTGTCACCTGTCACCATGGAATCATCGGTGCTGGCCAAAACTGTGCAGAGGTGAATGAGGAAATGGCAAATGAAAACCAGCAGTCAGGAAGATATCAAGATTGACAGGAAGTCGGGTTTTCTCTACTTCTCTTCCATCTTCAGCCTATGCCTCTGCCCTGCTTCCCTGACTAATTTTCCTTTCGGTCTGTCTTCACTTTCTTTAGGAACAGTTCTATTTTTTGAAGAGTACTCAGGAGTTAAATATATATAATGCATATATTTATATTTATATGTTTACATATATATATGTATATATATAAATATTTTATTTTTAAGTAATCTCTACACCCAACATGGGGCTCGAACTCACAACCCTGAGATCAAGAGTCACAGACTCTGGGCACCTAAGTGGCTCAGTCTGTTAAGTAGCTCAGGTCATGATCCTGGGATCCTGGGATGGAGCCTCACATCGCTGGGGGCGGAGGGTGGTTTATGGAGTTGTCTACACTCTCCTGGATCTACAGTCCAGTTCCTCTTCACCCACCTTACAATCTCACCCACCTTACACTCTCTGTCCTTCTACCATATCAAACAGAAAAATCCAAATCTGCCTTCTCACATAGGGTTGCTAATGAAGAGAACCATACAATCATGCAGATTGGTCCCATGACTCATCTCCTCCTTTAGATGGACTACAATGCTTCTATAATCTTATCTTTGATCAGCAAATTTTCACATATCCTTCATCAATTACCTCAAATGCTCATCACTTAACACCACACCCACAAAAAAGAGGCACAAAATAATGTAACTACCTCATCATCTCCCTAGCAAACTGACATATGTTGACATCAACATTTCTTCTCTCACTGCAGTTTCAGAGGATAAACTAACTATTCCATTTCCTATTCAAGGTCCATCCTTCCAGCTGGGCTATGATCCACTGATTTTTACAAATTCTTCATTTATAGACCCTTTATCCACTAATAAACCCATACAGCTTTATTGATTTTCCTCCAAATTTACTGAGATATAATTAATGTGCAATAACCTGCACAAATTTAAAGCATACCATTTATGAGTCTTGACATAGCTGCACACCCAGGTAACCACCATGACAATTAGTATGATGAAGACTTACATTGTCTCCAAAGACTCCTCATACTCCTTTGTAATATTTTCATTTCCATTCCCACCCTCAAGCAATCACTATATACTCTCTACCACCATAGATGAGTTTGCATTTTCCAGAATTTTCTGTAAATGGAACCAGATAGGAAAGAGTGCTACTAGAAAAAAAATACTGTAACTGTGCCCATGTGCAAAACTGTGGGCAAGCCCAGGAAACAGATAAAAAAGGCTCCAATTGGGGATGCCTGGGTGGCTCAGTTGGTTAAGTGGCTGCCTTCGGCTCAGGTCAGGATCCTGGCGTCCTGGGATCGAGTCCCACATCAGGCTCCTTGCTCGGCAGGGAGCCTGCTTCTCCCTCTGCCTCTGCCTGCCACTCTGTCTGCATGTGCTCTCTCGCTCTCTCTCTCTCTGACAAATAAATAAAAAATCTTTAAAAAAAAAAAAAAAAAAGGCTCCAATTTCTCACCCATTAAGGCTATACAAGCAGGATATGAAAGCTAAAGCAGAGCCCCAAATTAAATAGCAATAAGATACTTATTAGAACAGCTAATATCCAGAACACTGACAACAATAGATGCTAGCAACAATAAATGTAGAGCAACAGGAACTTTCATTCATTGCTGGTGGGAATATAAAACCGTACAGCCACTTTGGAAGATGGTTCGTGGTTTCTTCCAAAGTACACATACTTCTACCATACAATCCAGCAATTGTACTCCTTGGTGTTTACCCAAAAGAGCTGAAAGTTATGTCCACAAAAATATGCATATGTCCATATATGCACACACTGTTCATAGCAACTTTATTCATAATTGCCAAAACATGGAAGCAACCAAGATGTACTTCAGTAGATGAATAGACAAATGCACTATGGTACACCCAGACAATGGAATACTATTTAGTGCTAAAAAGAAATGGGCTATTAAGTCATAAAAGACATGAAGGAATTTGAAATGTCCATTACTAAGTGAAGAAGCCAATCTGAAAAGGACACATACTGTATGATTCCAACTATAGGATATTCTGGAAAAGATAAAACTACGGAAACAGTAAAAGGATCAATGGTTGTCAGGGACCAAGCAGGGTGGGAGGGCATATAGGATAAATATGCAGAGCATAAAGGATTTTTAAGGCAGGGGAAATATTCTGTATGATACAATAATGACAAATAACTGTCATTAAAGATTGTCCAAACCCAAAGAATATACAATACCAATAGTGAAACCTAATGTAAACTATGGATTCTGGGTATCAACATAGGTTCATCATTTATAAAAATTGTACCACTCTGGTGGGGGATGTTGATAATGAGGTAGGCTATGATAGGTGGAGAAAGGAATATATGGGAAATCTCTTTAGACTTTCTATTCAATTTTGCTATAAACTTAAAACTGCTCTAAAAAATAAAGCCATTAAAAGAAATATATAGTAATTTTGGAGTTGAAAAGTACAACTAAAATGAAAATTTCAGAAGCATATCTGAGTTGGCAGAACAAAGAATCAGCAATCTTGAAGGTAGGGAATTGAAAGTATCCTGTCCACAACAAATAAAAAAATAATAATAATTAGGAAAAATAAGCAGAGTGTATGGGACACCAAAAAGCCTATAAACATGTGCATGATGGGAGTCTCAGGAAGAAAGGAGAGAAAGGGGCAGAAACAATATCTGAAGAAATGATGGCTGAACATTTTCCAAATCTGATGAAAAATATTAACCTATATACATCCAAGAACACAACAAATTCCAAATAGGACCCACACTTACACACATACAAACTGTCAAAGGAGAACAAAAAAAGAATCTTGAAAGTAGCAGGAAAAAAACTCCTCGTGTACAAGAGATTCTCATAAATTTAACAACTGACTTCCCATCAGAAACCAGGGAGGCCAGGGGTACCTGGGTGGCTCAGTGGGTTAAAGCCTCTGCTTTCGGCTCGGGTCATGATCCCAGGGTCCTGGGACCGAGCCCCACATCAGGCTCTCTGCTCCGCGGAGAGCCTGCTTCCTCCTCTCTCTCCCTGCCTTCCTCTCTTGCCTACTTGTGGTCTCTGTCTGTCAAATAAATAAATAAAATCTTAAAAAAAAAAAAAAAAGAAACCAGGGAGACCAAAAAGCAGTGGATTAATATAATGAAAGTGATAAAAGAAAAACACTGTCAAATAATTCTATATCCAGCAAAACTATCCTGCAAAATCAAAGGAGAACCGGTGAGGAAAGAAAAAAGAAGAAGCAACTAAGACATTCCCAAATACAAAAGGTGAGACAGTTCATCACTAGCAGATCTGCTTTATAAAAATATACTAACAGGAGACCTTCAGTTAAAATGAAAGGACTACAGACAGTAATTTATCTACACAAAAAGTAAAGGGCACTGGTAAAGATAAAAACATGGGTTTAAAAAAAGAGCATAAATATATTTTTTTTGTAACTTTTCTTTTCTTGTATATGATCTAAAAAACAACTACATAAAGCAATAATTATAAAACTGTGTTAGCAGGCTTGTAAGGTACAAAAAAGTATGTATGCACTTAGCCACTATGTAAGAACATCCATGCTCAACTTACATCAAAATCGCTATCACATTGGGGCTAGATCATTCAGGTAGTGATAAAATACTATTCAATCTAGAAACTGTGTACTTTCTAAACATCTATTAAGCAAATTCTCAATAAAAATATGAAGACTGTGAATGGGTCATGCTTTTCCAGCTTCTGCACAGTAAAATAAACAAAAGGAAAAGGCAACTTAAGGAATGGGAGAAAATATTTGCAAACCATATATCTGATAAAAGGTTAATATCCAAAATAAAGGGGAGCCTGCGTGTCTCAGTCACTTAAGCATCTCTCTTGGCTCAGGTCATGATCCTTGGGTCCTGGGATCAAGCCCTGCATCCGGCTTTCTGCTCAGCAAGGAGTCTGCTTCTCCCTCTCCCCCACCCACTCCCCTCCATGCTTGCTCACTCTCTCAAATAAATAAATATTTTAAAAGAAAAAAAAAGAATATCCAAAATATATCAAAAACTCATACAACTCAATGGTTTAAAAAGAAAATCCAATTAAAAATAGGCAGAGGAACTGAATAGACATTTCTCCAAAGACAACATACAAATGGTCAACAGGTACATAAAAAGAGCTCAACGTTACTAATCATCAAAGAAATGCAAATCAAAACCACAATGAGGTATCACTTCACACCTATATAATGACTATCATCAAAAAGACAAGAGATGGGACGCCTGGGTGGCTCAGTGGGTTAAGCCTCTGCCTTCGGCTCAGGTCATGATCCCAGCATCCTGGGATCAAGTCCTGCATCGGGCTCCTTGCTCGGCGGGGAGCCTGCTTCTCCCTCTGCCTCTGCCTGCCACTCTGTCTGCCTGTGCTCGCTCGCTCTCCCTCTCTCTCTGACAAATAAATAAATTTTTTTTTAAAAATTAAAAAAAAAAAGACAGATAACAAATGCTAGTGAGGATGTAGAGAAAAGGAAACCCATGGATTCCTCATCATAGAGAAGTCTCTGTTTTAAAAACAACATCTACAAATAGGCTTTCATTTCCTAATAACTAATACCTTAAATGCCAGCTTTTTTTTCCTGGGGACTGGGTGGCTCAGTTGGTTAAGTGACTGCTTTTGGCTCAGGTCATGATCCTGGACTTGGATCAAGTCCCATATCGGGCTCCGTGCTCAGCCTAAAGTCTGCTTCTCCCTCTGGCCCTGCACTTCTCGTGCTTTCTCTCTCTCTCTCTCAAATAAAATCTTTAAAAAAAAAAAACAAAAAAACCCTCTTTTAAAAAAAATCAGATTTTCTCCCAGTTAACTCATAGAAAGTAAATTAAAACGATGCTAAACGATGGTACTCTAAAAGAGCAAAATTGCACACTATCATCATATTGGTTGAGATAATATGTTTAAGAATTTTAGGGAACTAAAAATCACTTACCAAATGCTTAATAGAAAGCTGCCAAGCTGGAGTTTTTTAAACAACGTATTTATATTCTTTTTTTTTAATATATTTTTTAAAGATTTTTATTTATTTTTTGACAGACAGATCACAAGTAGGCAGAGAGGCAGGCAGAGAGAGAAAGAAGCAGGCTCCCTGATGAGCAGAGAGCCCGATACAGGGCTCGATCCCAGGACCTTGAGATCACGACCCGAGCCGAAGGCAAAGGCTTTAACCCGCTGAGCCACCCAGGTGCCGCAATGTATTTATTCTAAAGCAAACTTAGGATCGTTGACTGCTAGTAGAATTTTTTTTGTTCTGTTTATTCATTTATTAATTCAACAAACATTTATGGACCACCAGCTATGTGCCAGTTATATAGGAACTAGGGATAAAAAGACAAAGTCTCTACCCCTTAAAGTGTGCACAATCTACAGAGGAGCTCCCATTCTGAAAGTAAAAAATTTGTGACTAGAAGAGACCTTATAGTTTCCTTATTTCACAAACAAAGAAACCAGCATTCATGGCTAATAAGCCACTCAGGCCATCAGACACTCAAGTCTATAGATTTCCTGCTCCTGTGTTCTTTGCACAACACATTTTCTCTGACTGAGTGGTGATGGGAGTCCTTCCATGTGGGTGAGGCAGAAACATGGAACTGGGAACAATATGTGGAGAGTTACCAAGTTAGAAACTGAAATACCTAATGGACACAGATAATATAAATATTTAACAAATTATAGACAGAAATCCCTAATAGATCTTATATTATGATAAAGCCCCAAAAAGAAACTAAAGAACTAAAATAAGAAACTGAACTAAAATAAGGTAATAAAATAATATAATTATGGCCTTCCAAGCCATAATTATGGCTTTGCCTCTGTTTACTGATAATGTTAAAAGGGGATATTAAAAGTACTTATTTCATATGACTGTTGTGAAAAGTAACTCCTTGAAAGCACTTAGTAAACCTAATAAATACTCAGTAAATGTCAGCTACTATTATAGACAACCATTTTTTTAAAGATTTTATTTATTTATTTGACAGACATAGATCACAAGTAGGCAGAGAGAGGGGTGGGGAAGCAGGCTCCCTGCTGAGCAGAGAGCCCGATGTGGGGCTCGATCCCAGGACCCTGGGATAATGACCTGAGCCAAAGGCAGAGGCTTTAACCCAATGAGCCACCCAGGCGCCCCTAGACAATCATTTCTTAAATGTACAAGTATGTCATATAAAGACAAAAAAATGATCTTTAAGGATTTATCTTATTATTATAATGATATTTTTAAATTATTTTATGATATTTTAAATTATAAATGACTAAAGCCCTATTTTTCTAGCACTCAGTAAAATCTAGTAGTAAAACATATATTTCAGAAAAAATATTTAATATGCATAATATCTAATATCATCCCTTCCTCTGTAAGCATATATCAGTCCTAAAATTACAAGAATAAAATTATTTTATTAACAATGAATTGTATTAATAAAGTTCTATTAATTATATTCTTAATTATATTAATTCATAGTTTAAATTAATTAAATCATCTTGTAGTTCAGTATTCCTAAGATTATAAATCCTAAATATCATTAAAAAATGTTTAAAGGTGACTTTCAAGTAATTAAAAAATTTATGCAGCTTTTCTCATCTTATATAAAATATCATTGAACTAATTGACATCTTTGAAATAGCTATGCATAGAATATATCAATGAAACTACTTCATATTAATATCATTCATCATCCAATATCAGTAACAAAATAAATAGCATATTGAAATCCACTTACTGCAATCTCTCTGCAAGCCGACATGGATATTCCTGTGCCTTCAATTTGCTTCAATGCATATTCCTTTTCATCTTTTCTGCATATAAACAAAAAAAATTTATTTTTTCTAAACATTATTTTCAGATTCAAAATCATAACTACAAAAACAATAAGTATACACTAGCTTCTCATTGATATATTAACATTCTCACTAGGCATGCATTGCTTACTGCTTCTGATAATATTACAACTACAGAAATATGAAATACCGAAAAAATTCATGTTACGATGAAAACAGTAGACAGAGCCAAATCACAAAATTCAAAATTGAAACAGGATCTAAACACAGCACTACTTTCAAAAAGTAAACAAGCATAAATATGAGCATATTGCAAGATAATTCTACTCCTGTCTTAATTATCTGTAATCTATGAAAGCATTCTGTTCTAAACATTAACTACAAAAATAAATGACAGATGTAAACTTCTATATTTGTTTAAAGTAATTTCAGAGTATAAGAACCACTTAATAGGACGGATGGGCTATAGAAGAATATCGACCCACCCTAGGGTCACCCTACTTCTGATCTAGAATAGGGAACATTCAAAAGCTTCAAAACCTCAACCAAAAGCCTTGGAAAGTCTTTAAAACTCTAGCCACTAATATTGATCTCATTCTCAAGAACTCTAGGAAAAACCTAGTGTTACAGTGAATTTTCCAAATAATGTAGGCAGAGTTAGGGATTCTGCGAAATCCCAGTAGTTACCAGGGTGCTCAACCAAGGGAAGAAATCAGTTCCCTAAAAATATAGTATCACATGAGGGGTGCCTGGGTGGCTCGGTCAGTTAAGTGTCTGCCTTTGGATCAGGTCATGATCCCAGGACCCTGGGACTGAGCCCCGCCACAGGCTTTCCACTCTGCAGGGAGTCTGCTTCTCCCTCTCTCTCTGCCTCTCTCCCTGGCTTGTGCTCTCTCTCTCTAATAAATAAATAAAATCTTAAAAAAAAAAAATAGTATCACATGAGTAGACCAACACAGCATCCCCAGGATATCGACACCAGAACGAGACCCAGCAAAACGTCAGAAATGTGGTTCATATTGTGGGTTGTTCTGAGAAGAGGAATATCATCCACAGCCTCTGAGTTTTGTCTTTTGATTATATTGGAGCCTCAGCAAATTTTCATCATGTCATGATGGTTTTCTCAAATGATAGTACCTAAATGGTGCCACATCTGTCCTACTTACCTATTCCTTATCTTCCCCATGTGCATTTACTAGCAGATAAAGCAGTTTTTTAAGGAGGCTCCACACCTAGCACGGAGACCAACATGGGGCTTGAACTCACGACCCTGAGATCCTGACATCGAGACCTGAGTTGAAATCAAGAGCCACACACCTAACTAAATGAGCCACCCAGGCGCCCCACAGAAAAAGCAGTTTAAGAGGTTTATTTGTTATGTGCTTTTTAAAACATTTTACGTGCCTTTTGAAGATTTTCACAATCATCTATGGTTTGGGCAAATAAGTGAATTATAGTTACTTTATCCCACCATCAGTTTGACAGTTATATCTGTTAAGGAGCATTAGGACAAACAGAAAACATACCAGATATATCAACAGGATATAGACTGTTATGCAATTATTAAAATGATAATCATGACCATCATCAAAAAATGGAAAGTGTTTACTATGTATTAATGAGAAAACACACACATTATACCAGATAAAAATATACATTTATCTAGACATACGCTGAAGATGATTTAAAAAATGAAAATCAGTTGTGTTAAGATGTAGGAACTTGGGGCGCCTGGGTGGCTCAGTTGGTTAAGCAGCTGCCTTCGGCTCAGGTCATGATCCCAGCGTCCTGGGATCGAGTCCCACATCGGGCTCCTTGCTCAGCAGGGAGCCTGCTTCTCCCTCTGCCTCTGCCTGACACTCTGTCTGCCTGTGCTCGCTCTCTCTCTCGCTCTCTCTGACAAATAAGTAAAATCTTTAAAAAAAAAAAAAAAAGGATATAGGAACTTATGTTAATTAACTTTAGTGCTAATATTATATTATATTGTCTTTTAAATTAGAATTAGAGGGAAAAAGAGAAAAGCCAAAATAATTTGACACCCTGAAAACAGTCACCTATTAAAATAATCCTTACTATCTTCAAAGTAATATCTTAGACATGTTTTAAAAGGCAAAGTCAAAACTAGGGAAAGCTTAAGTGATCACTTTTTCCTTGTTCTCTATCCTATTTCCTCCAAACATAAAACTAGACTTTTTCCAGCCTACCCAAAAGCCACTAAGAAGTACAAATAGCAGGTAACTGAATGTAATTAAAGCCAAATGTTCCCCACCCCCCAACCTTAAATGTACATGTGAACATGTGTGCGAGGGCACTTATGCCTGAGGTGTTTCACACAATGCTCACAATGCAAATTTCACACTTAATAATTAATTTAACTACCAAGTACTATGGCTAAATATTTAAGAAATTTGTTAAATTCTTAAAACAAAATTACATAAGCTCTCTGGAAAAATTTTCAATGAAATCATAATTTTTTAAAACACAAATATTTCAATCCCCAGTTCCCCTAAATGAAGTGCTCCAGAAGCTCATGTAATTGCATGGTTTTATTTTTAATACTGTAAAGAATATTACACAATCTGGATAGGTTATTGTTGCTATGGAAACCATAAGTTTTTTGGTTTTTTTGCAGTAAGTCAAAAAGTGCAAAATTAACACATCACATTAATGACTTTTGAATTTCACATCCAGGCTGTCAAAGGAATTTGAAAGCTTGAGCAGAATAAACTGAAGCACAGGCCTTTACTCTGAATTACAGGATGGGATCTAGGAACAAACCCAGTAATTATTTCACTTAATAAGTTTAAATATAACTTCCATCTGCTAAATTAGCAAAATACTCGAAGATCTGGAAACTTAAGGTTTATCTGCAGCTTTGACACAGAGAGTGAAAGACAGTGGATTATCTCATGGACATTTCTCTTGTATATTAACTGTCAGACGATGAGTGATAGATAACGTGGAACCTCGGAGGTTTAATCTTATGAAGAAGTGGCAGATCCCAGAGGGCACGCGGGACTCACTTTCACCACCATGCTATGTCAGTGCCAGTCTTTGATCAGATGCCAACACCTTAGTTATGGAAACTGTAGATGTGTCCTTTCCCACAATGCCCACAAATACTTCAAAAATTAGCACATGGGGCAGGGAAGCTTTGTTGCTCTGAACTATGGGAGTGCTGCCCCTCTTTGGGAGCTTTCCCCAAGTGGTAGTGACGATTCATACCCTACAGCTTGTGGGTCTCAGGCACACGTAATATTAAGTATCACAAAGGAACAATTTGTTCTTTTACATGACAAGGCTGAAAAGCAGGTAAACTTGCCCTTCCTACATTGCTACAATAGCCTGGCTTTTGAGGCCGCTTGTTCTTTCTTAAAATGATCTTATTTCTAAGTTACTTTAACTTCCAAATAAAAACCTGTACCCCTGAAACAAATAATACATTATATGTTAATTAGAAAACAATAATAAAATAAAATAATAAAAAAATAAAAATACTTTATTATTTACTGCAATAAAGACAGACAAAGCAATTCCAAAGCCTTCAGAGAAACTACTTTCTAATTTTTGTGCATATTAGACACCATGGTTAGAATAACTGCATATTCATAATAATCAAAGGTTACTAAATAAAACCAGGAGAATCAAAAACATGTAACTTTGTAGAATAAACATGGGTATATTTAATATGTACTTTTTTAAAAATTTAAAGACATTTCTTCTATATGGCTGTAATGTATATCAAAACCATGTGGGCTTCCCTCTCAGCAGTGACAAAGAAAAACAATTATTCAACAAGAACATTACGTAATAACAAAACAGAAAAATAAATTTGGAAGACACTGCAATTCTATTAAACTTTCCATCTGAGACACTATGTTCTAGAAAACTCATGATGCAAGCAATTCTATACATAGTAGAAAATACAAGCAGCACATATTTGTACAAATTGTAGAAAATGCTGCCTTCAAATGAAAGCTTTATCCCAGGCAGAAAACCAGGCTCAGTGGTAGAATTAAAATGTAATTCACGAAAGAATTTCTCAAGCTTAAAGAAGCATGTTCAGGAACATTTCTTGAATGAAATATTAGGAACCAGTTTAATGAAAATGGTAGTCTCGTGCCTTTCACTAATGCCCAAACATGGTGACCAGCCTCCAGTCACTTTTAGGAAGGTAAAGTACCATTCGGCAGCCTGTATGTAAAAGTGTAGGCCAAAACCCTATCTGTTATCATCATCATTAGCCCCAAGACTTTTCTGACTCCTATCAATACTACTACCAAGTGTCCAGATCAGCCCTGGGCCATCTTTGGTCTTAAGGATCTACGACAGACAAAAAAAAATTAGAAGCATCTTTCAAGATAAGATGAGGAAATTCAAGCTCAAGCAAGGCTGAGATAAAAACTTTAATCTTCATGGGGTTCCTGGGTGGCTCAGTCCAATGAGTGTCTGACTCTTGATCTTGGCTCAGGTTATGATCTGAGAGTCCTGGGATCAAGCCCTGTGTGGCGCAGGCTATCTACGCTGGGGAGTCTGCTTGAATATTCTTTCTCTCTCCCTCTGCCTCTCCCTCTGCTCGCTCTCTCTCTCCCAAATCAATCTTTAAAAAAATTTTTAGTCTTTGAACTAATAGGGTTAAAATGCTTTTCTTACTGTTTATATGGAAAACAGAGGAGACTTATTATTTTACATCAACCAACAAAAAAACTACTGAGTAAATATTGTATGTCTCAACACAGTGCTAAACTCCAAGGATGAACAAAATTAGAGACTGACAACCCTAGATATCCTGGAGTTCCCAATCCACCTGGAAAGAGATTCTCAGTGAGTGGGAAACATAAGCAAATAATTCTGATATGACGTCCCCACACCCAGGATGTATGCATACCAAATACAGAGAGGATGAGACTAATGTTTCTCTCCAAGCTTCAGGGAAGGTAACTCCATGAGTGATGCCTTTAAGGGAGGAGCTCCTCAAGCAGAGAAGGGATGAAGGGGTCAGAGAATTGCAGACAGAAGTACAGCATGAGGAAAATAACAGAGGCACATTCCAGTAACTGCTACTGTTGGTAGGGATGGAAGGTGAGGCATAATACAAGGAGCAAGAGACAAGGTTAGAAAAGTAAGGGGAAGGGACCATGTGTTTCGTATGTCAACAGTGTGGAACAAACGGTTTTTAGAGCAGAAAAGGCAGTTAACTGATCTCTGCTCAGAAAGATAACTCTGGTAACTAAGAAGGTGACAGACCAAACATTTGGTAGTTTACGTCAAATGTCCAGATGAGAGAAGATGAAGAGCTAGATTAGAACAGTGGTAGCAGAGAACAAATACGGATTCAAAAGACATTTCTGAGGCAGGACTGACAGAATTTAGTAACCAATGTGATTCTGAAGGTGGAAAAAAAGGAAGACTCTGAAGACGGATGGAGAGAACACCACTAACCAGAGAGATGATGGCATGAATAAAGGGAGACCAGGAAATATAAGATTTTACTCCATAGGCAATGAAAGTTATGTATGAAAAATAATCTCATTAGGAAGAACTGAGATTAGTGTGTGAAAAACAATGAGGAGGTGACAGCAATGTAAGTGTGAGCAAGGAAGGACCCGGATTCATATAATAGAATGTGAGCTCCAAAACGGGTGTAAAGTGACCCTGTTAAGCCCTCCTCATTTTAAAGATGAAGAAGCTAGGCAAGCAGCTGGAAGCAGAGCTGAGATGAAATCTTCCAGCTGCAAGTCCACCATTCTCCATAACAGAGTGGTAACAGTAAGACTGGAGAGAAGAAGGAACCCTTGTGACAGTCATTCTATAAAAGGAGTTGGCAGGACCAAGTTAACAAATAGTGAAGATCAAGGAGGCTGAATCAAGGAGAAGTCTGAGGTTCTGAGCTTGCTGATGGGGAGGACCATACCATGAAGAACAAGACTTGGGCAGATCTCAGAAGGTCCTTCAGCTCACAAACGACTCTTTTCCATACAAAGAAAAACTCCAACCAAAAACAAAAATATCTGAGAAGTTCAAAAGGGAGATGCCCTAAAGGTGTTTACTGAGAAACTACTATAGTACTTTCAGACTGAAAAGACTTGAGCCTATATATATGTTACCAGATTTGAGGAAGTAGTATAAAGATGACCTTGTTGGTGTCTAGAAAAAAACTCAAGGCAAGAAGGGGAAAAGGAAGAGAGACAGAGAAGGAAGAAAAGACAAAAGGCAGAATGATCTCTGAACACTTTTTCTCTCACATCCCTTAAGAAGACAAACTCTTCTATGAATTGGTCAAATTTCCTTTTCCAAATCTTAAGAGTAGAATTCAAATAATGAAATTATCAGAGATACAGTATCCAAGATGGTACAATATTACCACTTTTTATAGTTAGGATTTATCAGTAAGTTATCCTTCAAACAATATGACAACCCAAGTCTTACCAACAAATTTTTCTTCAAGAATGTGGACATAAATCAATATCCTATCCCTTTCTTTTAATATGTGATGATTGGGCTTAACAGGTTAAGAGGCTTCCGTATCACACAGGGGGAAACATAACTATATGGAATAAAAGAAAACTGGAAAAACAAAAACCAAAAAAGATCACTTAGGTTTACATTGGTATCATTCTGAGTTATTCAATATTATGAACTCAGCATTCAGCCAGCCTAATAGTAATGATTCTTTACTGGGGAACTCTTTGCTTTGTTATATAATACCATGATATTTTAAAATTTTTTAACATGAAATTTTCCAAAACTGAACAAAAAAATAAATGACAGTGATATTCTATGTATCTGTTGTACTGCTTCAACAATCATCAACACATGGCCAATATTATTTCCACTGCCTATCCTCCTCTTGATTATTAAAAAAAAACCCAGATACCACACCATTTCACTCATTAACAGTTCAACCATAATATCAATCATAGTATCTTTATATATCAATATTCAACCATAGTATCTTTAATTATCAGGATTTTTTTTTGTTTAAACGATAAAAGACGTTTAAAATAACTCTGGAATGTTAAAAACCTGTAACATAAGTTACTCTATTTGGTATTCCCCTTATTAACACAAAATGCCAAACAGTACTAGCACCCTCTTAATGTCTTCATCTATCAAACATTTCATCTACTCATTCTCTAAATGTCACCAAAATACAATAATGATCTCCTCATTGAAGTTCAGGATTCCCTTGCAACATGGAAATTTGACAAGTTTCTCTTTTTGCCTTCATTCATTTGAAAAACTTCCTTTTTTCAGGTTTTCTTAAAAACTGATCAATATATCTCTTTCTCTAGAAATCAGTCTTTCATGTTATACTATGTCCATTCAGAATTCCAACTCCAGATAAACATTTACTAATTCAAAGGCTCTAAAATGATAAAATTTCCCAAAACTCCTATTATGGCAAATTTGTATGGCTCAGCAGTTACTTCAATTAAAACAAATATATCTGCGGTAATACTTTAAGACATAAGGCATCAGAGTGTTAAGTTTAAAACAAATAATTCAGGATTGTATTACACAGAAAGCAATCATTAGCAAATATGTTGTATAAACCAAATTGTTAACATAAAATATTATCTTCCAGATGCCTGGGTGACTCAGTTGGTTCACTGGCTGACTTCAGCTCAAGTCATGATCCCAGGGTGCTGGGATCAAGCCCCTCATCAGGCTCCCTACTCTGCAGAAAGCCTGCTTCTCCCTCTCCTTCTGCCCCTCCCCCTACTTGTGCTCTCTCTGTCAAATAAAATCCTTAAAATTTTTTTTAAAATAAAATAAAATATTATCTTCCTAGGAGAATTCTTGAATCTCAAATCAAATTTACTTGCTACAGAAGGTAATATAGAAAGTAATGCCAGACTCTCCTTTGTACATGTGCTGTGTGCCAGGCCTTGAGTTGGGCTCTAGGAACAATAGGAAGAACAAGATGATCCCTTCCCTTGTGAACCTTTACACTGAGAGGCACCACCAGCAAGGGACATAATCTGATAAGCAGTACCGCAGATGTATATACAAAATACATCAGATAAAGAATGGAAAGGCTTTGGTTCTGGTGGAGGGGATAGACAGAAGGCTATCAGGTATGTAAGTTCAAAGGGAACATCTGAGTGGACCTTGAGAGGTGAGTAGGATTTCATTAAGCAAAAAAGAAGGCTCAGAGTCTTATGGACACCAGAAATATATGGACAAAGTCTGAAGATTAAAATATATGCTATATTCAAGAAATTAGCAGAAGACTTATATAGCTGAACACGAGACATGAAATAACACAAAAAGAGCAAAGTAGAATTAGCATAGTCTTATACAGTATGCTAATAAGTTGGCATTTTTCCTGTATAATGAATGGGAAACCATCAGAAGTTTTCAAGCAAGAGAAACATATGATCAGACAGGTAATCCCAACAAGCAGACAGTGTACAGGATGGATCAGAGGTTTTAAAAGCAGAGGTTGGGCAAATAGTGTAAAAACTCTGGAAAAGGTTGATAAGGACCAAAATCGGGGTAAATATAGTTAAGAATGGGAAGAATGTATGTAAGACACATTCCAGAGAAAGACTCATCTACCGTAGCCAAATGGGCACACTGAAGGCATTAAAGAAATACTTGATGAGTAAATGTGTATGCCCATCTGTGTATGTGTATGAGAGAGCTCAACAGCCAGAACAGCAGCTGAAGACGACTGAGGTTTCTCGCAGAGTGTTGTCTCAGTGAAAGTAAGGCCATTTACACTATACCTTCTACACTACCCCCCTCCATAAATAATACTGACAATGAGCCAGTTCATAAGCAGAGAATCAATTCATTTTGGACCTGGTGATTCTGAAGGGGCTACTAGATAGCCAGAAGAAGATGAACCAAAGGAAATAAAAGAAATGGAATTTGGAAAAGAAAACATCACTACACCAGCAACTGTTAAAACCAGAGAAGTAAAGGTGATCACAAGAGAAAGTGCTTGGAAGAAAAAAGGGCTGAAGATAGCAGTCACTGTTCTTTCATATCATGGCACCAACCTACCCGTGTAAACTAACAGCGCTCACAGAAGAGGTCAAGGGACTCATAGGCTTCCAGGGCCCCAAAATCCACTGATGCCCAGAGAACTTAGAGGATTAGGGGCACCTGCATGGCGCAGTTGGTTAAGCATCCAACTCCTGGCTTCAGCTCAGGGCATGACCTTATGATCACTGACTGAGCTCCGCATGGGGCTCCATGCTCAGAGCAGAGTCTACTTGAGATTCTCCCTATACCCCTCCCACTCATGCGCTCTCTCTCTCTCTCTCTCTTTCAAAGAAATAAATCTTTTAAAAAAAGAACTTAAAGGATTAAAAAATAGGACCCATAACCTATTCACAGCACCCATGCCATTGGAGTTGGTAAGTCCTCCTATAATTACTGCTGCCCTCCAACAGGGTACAGGAAGAGAAACTTTCAAAAGACCTTGACAGGCAAATCTAGATGTAAGACACTCTATAAGAAAATTGGCCTGGCTGCTAAAAAGAAGGAAAAAAAAAAAAAAGATTCATAAAAAAGGTAGATGGGGGTGAGGGTAGTCTATTCAAGACATGTAATAACCAATAATGTACATGAAAATCTTGAGTAGACTGTAGTTCAAATAAAAACAACTAAAAAGTAGGGCACCTGGGTGGCTCTGTCAGTTAAGCATCTGACTCTTGATCTCAGCTCAGGTCTTGATCTCAAGGTTGTGAGTTCAAGCCCTGCATTGGGATCCATACTGGGCATGGAGCCTACTTTAAAAAAAAAAAAAAAAAAGCTGAAAAGGATTATTAGTGGGACACCAATAAAAACTTAATTTATAGACTAGACAATTGTATCATTGTTAATTTTATCTTTTAATTTTTATTCTATTTTCTTTTTTTTTAAGATTTTATTTATTTGACAGAGAGACAGAGAAAGAGAGCAAAAGTAGGGAGAGCAGCAGGGAGAGGGAGAAGCAGGCTCCCCGCTGAGCTGGGAGCCCCATGCAGGGCTCAATCCCAGGACACTGGGATCATAACCTGAGCCAAAGACAGTCACTTTAACTGACTGAGCCACCCAGGCGCCCCTATTTTATTAATTTTCCTAAGTAGGGGATAATCTATGGTGATTACGCAGAATATCTTCATTCTCAGGAGATACAGGTTCAAGTATTTTGGGGTCTCATGTCATGACACTTGCAATTTATTTAAAATGGTTCAACAGCAACAAAAGACACACATGTATATATAGAGAGAGTGAGAGATAAAGAAATACAGAAAAATGGTAACAAAACTCAAATCTAGGGACACCTGGGTGGCTCAGTTGATTGGGCGGCTGCCTTCGGCTCAGGTCATGATCCCAGCATCCTGGGATCGAGTCCCCCATCGGGCTCCTTGCTCGGCAGGGAGCCTGCTTCTCCCTCTGCCTCTGCCTGCCGCTCTGTCTGCCTGTGCTCGCTCTCTCTCTCTCCCTCTCTCTCTAATAAATAAATTAAAAAAAATTTTTTTTTTTAAACCTGAAATCTAGGTGGAGGGTATGTGGATATTCACTATTCTACAATTTAAGTTTTTTGGTGTGGGGTTTTTTTGTCTTTTTTTTTTTAATCATGTATTTATTTGTCAGAGGGAGAGAGTAAGGGAGCACAAGCAGGGGGAGCAGCAAGCAGAGGGAGAAGCAGGCTCCCCGCTGAGCAAGGCACCCTGTGCAGGACTCCATCTCAAGATCCTGGGTTCATGACCTGAGCCGAAGACAGACACTTAACCAACTGAGCCACCCAGGAGTCCCTCAACTTTTTTCCTTTTACAAAATTTTTCTCAATAAAACAAAACTGAGGAGGAAAATAACTAATAGGCAGCAATTAGAAAGTTAAAAGAAAAATAAGGAAGTTGTACACAGAAGCTAAAAGACAAGTATTAAAACATAGCTGGGCAAAGGTGGTAAAATAAGAAAGGAGGGCCAAGAGCAAGAAGACTGTGGACTAGCCTCTCAAAGACCATCTCCAAAGGGCTGAAACTACTTCCACGTTTATATAAAGAAAACATGGGGCAAAGGCGGGTGGGCACGTGCAGGTAGGCAGTGAAGGTCATATGGATTGCTGTCACGGAGTCAATCACAAGGGGGGTCTTAGAAGCTCAGGGCAGTCCTTACTGGTTCAGGGGGTAGTTTCAGTTCCCATCAGGGGATGCTCTGCCCTCAAGGTCCAATGCCTGAGCCAAGAGACAAATGGGAAAGAAAAACCCAACTAAAAAGTTTGAGTCAAAAGGGAGGCAGCTGAAGTCCTCTATCACAATTCAAAGCCAACACTTAACATTTAAATATGTATCAGTTTTTCACCATACTACTTAAGTTTCTACTAAACCTAGACCACTCAGGAATCTTCTTTTGATAAAATTTAGGTTTTGCATGTTTTCCTGGTTAACCTTAACTACTGTGATGATAGAAAATGTGATATTGTAATAGAATAAGAAATATGTATTTTGATCTTCCTCCAGGGTTCCTGGCTCACATCTCCTAAAACCCTTGTAATTTCTTAAGTGTTTAGAGCATAAAAGCATCTTTTATTATAATATCTGGGTTTTGTTCCTGGAATAGCTCCAGAAGGATAAAAGTGAAAGAAACTTTTTTGTTATTCATAACAAGTCCCTTTCAACCAAACCTGAGTTTATATAATGAGGCAATGTTTAGAAAGTCTCTGGATAACGACTGGATGGGGGCTGGTCGATACAGGGGAAAACTAGGTGATGAGAAATTTCACCCCACCCCTCAACCTCCCCCATATCCCCAAGAAGGGGGCTAGAGGTTGAAAATCAATGGCCAACAATTTAATCAATCATGCCTACATAATGAAGCCTCAGCTCTGAAGTACAGAGTTCTAAGAGCTCTAGATGGGTGAACAAGAATACATATACTTGGGGCACCTGGGTGGCTCAGTGGTTAAGCCTCTGCCTTTGGTCAGGTCATGATCTCAGGGTCCTGGGATCGAGCCCCGCGTCGGGCTCTCTGCTCAGCATGGAGCCTGGTTCCCCCTCTCTCTCTTCCTGCCTCTCTGCCTACCTGTGATCTCTGTCAAAAAAAAAAAAAAAAAAAAAGAATACATATACTTGCCAAGAGGCTGGGATACCCCAAAACTCCATGGGGACAGAAGCTCGGGTGCTTCAGACCTTCCAGACATAAACCGAGCCCCATTTGTTCTTCATCTGGCTGCTCATTTGTATTCTTTAATATACCCTATGTAACAAACCAGTAATCTAGTAATTAAACTTTTCCTGAGTTCTGTGAGCCATTCTAGCAAAAGACTGAACTTGGCGGAGAGTGTCACAGGAACATAGAATTTGTAGTTGAGCTGAAGAGAAGTTGTAGGTAACTTGGGAACCCGCCACTTTCTATGGGGGTCTGAAGCTGGGGGCAGTCTTGTGGGGCTGAGCCCTTTGTCTGTGGAGCCTGCACCAACTTCAAACAGTGTCAAAATTGAGTTAAATTGTAGACTATTCAGCTGGTGGTGGAGAATTGGTCAGTATGAGAAATCAATCACACATCTGGTATCAGAAGTGTTCTGGGAAGTATTGGGTTTACGTAAGTAGAACTGTGAATAGAAAAAAAAACAGATTTTCCTTTTGGAGAATCTATTTAATAATATAGTAAGTATATGAGGTGCCTGGGTGGCTCAGTTGGTTGAGCGACTGCCTTCAGCTCAGGTCGTGGTCCCAGGGTCCTGGGATTGAGCCCTGCATCAGGCTCTCTGCTCAGTGGGAAGCCTGCTTCTCCCTCTCCCACTCCCCTGTTTGTGTTCCCTCTCTCGTTGTACCTCTCTCTGTCAAATAAATAAATAAAATCTTTAAAAATAACAATAATAATAATAATAATAATATAGTAAGTATCCTTGCTAGATCTCAAGCAAGGATTATAATTTGAACCATTATAATCCACAATCTTTGAAATACACTTGAAAGAAAAAAGTGAAATCCTTTAAAGGACTTTACTTGAAACTTTAATCAGCTTGGCACATAAATCATAAAGTAAAAAGTCAGCTAATTATTAGCTATTAAGAACTGATTTTCTTTTAAAAGTTGCCATGGAGGGTGTGCTGGGATGGCTCAGTCAGCTTAGTGTCTGACTCTTGGTTTCAGCCCTCATGATCTCAGGGTTGTGAGATTGAGCCCCGCATCAGGCTCTGCATTCAGTGGAGAGTCTGCTTGGGATTCTCTCTCTCCCTCTCCCTCTCCCTCTGCCCCTCCTCCCACTATGTACTCTCTCTCTCTCTCTCTAATAAAATAAATAAATAAAATCTTTTAAAATTTAAATTAAATTAAAAAATAAAAGTTTCCATGGAGGTTTACCTGAATTAGTTTGTATAAAAATCCAGGTAAGCCTAGTGTTGTCAAATGATTCACTTCATGAGAATGTCAACCTAAGACCAAATTTTAGTCACTAAAAAGCTAAGAAGTTAGGAATATAAAGCTGCTGCTCATCCAAGAAAGACGGTAAATAGCAATTGTAAAAATTAGCCCATCATCTCATAATTTATGGGGAAACAACTTATTTTTTTCTGTTATCATTAAATCATCCTAAAAACATAAAAAGTAATACCATCCAATAGCACAACACATTTATAGTAAGCGTTATAATAATGGCTACATTTATATGGTCCTCAGTATGAGGCAGGCACCACTTGAAAAGCCTCACTCTACCAACTCTTTCAATCCTCACAATATGCTGTGAAGCAGATACTATTGCCATTCAGTCATACAGATGAGGACACTGAAAGCAGAGAGGTTAAGTAACTCACTGTAGGTCACACAGCTAGGTAAGGGGCAGACTCGGGATTTGCCTGAATCTAGGAAGTCTATCTTCAGAGCCTGTGCTTTTTAATCACTACAGCTTCATGTCTTCTTATTCCCCTTCTGGAAAAAGGGAACAGCATGTACTGTAGGCAAAAGAGTACTACGCACTTGACGTTCAGTAAGGCTGATGTCAAATAGGGGAAAGCAAGATAAAGCTGAAGAAGGAGGAGGCATGGCCAGATCAAGCAGAACAGGCAAGCCACATTAAAGAGACTGGACTTTTTTTTTTTTAAGATTTATTTATTTGAGGGCACCTGGGTGGCTCAGTGGGTTAAGCCGCTGCCTTCAGCTCAGGTCATGATCTCAGGATCCTGGGATCGAGTCCCGCATCGGGCTCTCTGCTCAGCAGGGAGCCTGCTTCCCTCTCTCTCTCTCTGCCTGCCTCTCTGTCTACTGTGATCTCTCTCTGTCAAATAAATAAATAAAATCTTTAAAAAAAAAAAAAAGATTTATTTATTTGAGAGAGAGAGAGTCTGAGGGATGGGGAGGGAGGTGGGAGGAGAGGAGAGAGAGAGAATCCCAAGTACACTCCCCAATGAGCACAGAGCCTGGCACGGGGCTCAATCTCAGGACTCTGAGACCATGACCTGAGCTGAAACCAAGAGTCAGATGCTTAACTGACTGAGCCACCAGGGCCCCAAAGAAAATGGACTTTATCCCAAGAAAAAAAGGATTTTAAGCAATGTGTGTGTTTGTGATTTAATGTTTTCGGTAAGTTGCAAGTTGAGAGGACTGTGGTGGTGTCTAAATGGAGATGCCCAAAAGGCATTTGGGTGAACCAATAGCTTAGAAGGGAGACTGTGGGCTAGAGATGGAGATGTGAAAGCATTTAGGAAAGGAAATCTTAAGACTGGAAGAGAGGACAGAACCCTGAAGAACATCATTAAGAAAAAGGATCCTACAGTAATAACACTGTAAACAACATGATTTGGTGCTTAACACTGCTAAGTGGTTTCTCATTATTTCTTTTACTCTGGTCTTCCCAAAGTAAACACTAAGTTCACTGAAAACAATGATACCTCCTCTCGCCTTTACAACTCCACAGCCTTCGCATATTAAAGGCTATCTGTGGGGGTACTTAACCAAATGAGATATGAGGAAGGGATAAATAAAACATACTTGATTTTAAGAAAATATTTTTTTAAAGATTCCTTTGATCTTTCATTTCTCCCCGGCTTTTGCTCTCTCTGTACTAGCCACACTGCTTGCTGCAAGACAAGGCTGGGGACCAATGACATGGATGCACGTGGTTCTGTGATCTACTCTCTTGTACTCAAAACCTGATAAGCAAATCCAGTTGAGATGATTTTAAGAGAAAAATGGAGGATAGGAGTTCTCATTTAAAATAAAAAAGACAGGGGTGCCTGGGTGGCTCAGGCAGTTAAGCATCTCGATTTCAGGTTACATCTTCTGATCAAACCCTAGCAGGCTCCGCACTCAGCGTGCTCTAAATCAATCAATCAATCAATCAAGTCTTTAAAAATAAATAAAAGACAAAATTTGTTCTATAGCATTTTACTACTACAGCAGGAATTTTTCTTATATTTTTATACTATATTGTCAAATCACAAAATACTTCCTATTTTTGACTCTCTGTCTTTTCCACAGTGATGAATCTCCCTGATCTCTCTTCCCCCTTATTATTCCTATCCATTAGACAAGCTTTCCGAAAATTTTGTAACACTCTAGTCTAAGGTCAAAGCTCTTGTCCCTGCATTCACCAAGCACAACTCTGTATTATACACATGACATCCATCATTCACCACTTCGTATGGTACTTTTCCATGATGTATGACTTAGAGAGCATGGGATATGGAATTACACACCTGTTATACTAAGTCACACAGTTCATAAGTTACTTACACCCTCAGGTTATCAGTTTTTGCATTTGTAAATTGAGAATAATAGTAACAACACCACACAATTGCTTTGAAGATAAATGAGATCACATATGTAAAGTGCCTAGCACTGTGTCCAGCTATAGGCTTAATAATTGTCAGTGCTTGCATCAAAACTGTAAACTTTTCTTAGAATAATATGAAAGAAGTCCATGAATAGGCATTTCAATTAAAATGCTTGGGAAGGGTGTACCTGGGTGGCTCAGTCGGTTAAGTGTCTGATTCTTGATTTTAGTTCAGGTGATGATCTCAGGGTTGTGAGATCCTGGGTTTGGAACCTACTTAAGATTCTCTCTGGGGGCACCTGTGTGGTGCAGTTGGTTAAGTGTCTGAATCGTGGCTTCTGCTCCGGTTGTGATCTCAGGGTCATGAAATCAAGCCTCATGTCAGGCTCTCCGCTCAGAGCAGAGTCTGCCTGAGACTCTCTCTGGCCCTTCCCCCATCCCTCTCTAAAATAAATAAATCTCAAAAAAAAAAAAAAAAAGGATTATATTTCTCCATCTCCCTCTACCCCTCACCCCTCAAAAAAAGAATGCTTAGGAAGTAACACAGGAATATGAGTTTTTGGCAAATATTAGCCAAAATGGAACATAACATTTGAAAATATCAGCCACAGCAACTTCTTTCAAGATATGTCTCCAAAGGCAAAGGAAACAAAAGCGAAAATGAACTTTTGGGATTTCATCAAGATCAAAAGCTTCTGCACAGCAAAGGAAACAGTCAAAAAAACAAAGAGGCAACCCACGGAATGGGAGAAGATATTTGCAAATGACAGGACAGACAAAAAGAACTTCTCAAACTCAACACACAGAAAACAGATAATTATATCAAAAAATGGGCAGAAGATATGAACAGACACTTCTCCAATGAAGACATACAAATGGCTATCAGACACATGAAAAAATGTTCATCATCACTAGCCATCAGGGAGATTCAAATTAAAACCACATCGAGATACCACCTTACACCAGTTAGAATGGCCAAAATTAGCAAGACAGGAAACAATGTGTGTTGGAGAGAACGTGGAGAAAGGGGAACCCTCTTTCACTGTTGGTGGGAATGCAAGTTGGTGCAGCCACTCTGGAAATTAACCTTTCCTATATGGGTAATAAGTTTCCGGAGAGGAGGTGTCATTATCATGTGTACCTTTGTAGCCATCACAATACCTAGCAACTAACAATCAAGTATCTTATGGGTTAATTGATCAGAGGACTGATGTTATTGGTTATCTCCCTTTTCTATCTCCTTTCTAATGGAGGTTTATAGGAGAGCCACGGTAGATGTTTAACCTTAGCTGAGTGCCCCTAATCCTATCTTACAGAAATTTCAATGAGGGGAAGGAATCCTCCTATGATCTAATATGAATAGTAAATTGCATCTCTTTTTTTTTTTTAAAGATTTTATTTATTTATTTGACCAAGGGAGATCACAGGTAGGCAGAGAGGCAGGCAGAGAGAGAGAGAGGGAAGCAGGCTCCCTGCTGAGCAAAAAGCCGGATGCGGAACTCGATCCCAGGACCCTGAGATCATGACCTGAGCCGAAGGCAGTGGCTTAACCCACTGAGCCACCCAGGTGCCCGTAAACTGCATCTCTTAGACTACTAATTAGGATAATCTATCAAGATTCCTCATACTTCATGAACAGAAACTAGGTGGTTTTCCTGCTAAGATCAGGAATAAGGCACTCCTATTCAATATCACACTGGAAGTCCTAGCTAATACAGTAAGATAAGGAAATAAAAAGTATACAGATTGATGGGGCACCTGGGTGGCTCAGTGGGTCCCAGGGTCCTGGGATCGAGCCCCGAATCGGGCTCTCTGCTCAGCAGGGAGCCTGCTTCCTCCTTTCTCTCTGCCTGCGTCTCTGCCTACTTCTGATCTCTGTCTGCCAAATAAGTAATAAATAAATCTTTAAAATATATATATATACAGATTGAGAAGGAAGACATAAAACTCTTTGTTCACAGATGATATGGCTGCTTTTGGAGAAAATCCTAAAGAATCAACAAAAAACTCCTGGGACAAATAAATGATTATAGCAAGGTTGCAGGATACAAGGTTAATATACAAAAGTCAATCACTTTCTTATTTACCAGCAATAAAAGTTGGAATTGAAACTGAAAACACAATAACATTACACTAGCACCCCCCAAAAATGAAATACTTAGGAATGTATCTAACAAAACATGTACAAGATCTATACAAGGAAAACTGAGGAGAGAAATCAAAACAGATCTAAATAAAGGATAGATAGATATTCCATGCAGGTGCCTAAGAAGA
This sequence comes from Mellivora capensis, assembly GCA_004024625.1. Taxonomy (NCBI): domain Eukaryota; kingdom Metazoa; phylum Chordata; class Mammalia; order Carnivora; family Mustelidae; genus Mellivora; species Mellivora capensis. The sequence continues at coordinate 21,870 of PISX010012363.1, read as the reverse complement.
CCCAATATTGACAAGATGTCTGTTTCTCCCAATGTTATCTATGGATTCAACAAAATCCCAATCAAAATCTCACCCCGTTATTTTGTGGGTATTGACAAAATATTTCTTAAGGTTGACATGGAAAAGCAGAGGACTCAGAATATCCATCATAATATTAAAGAAGAAGAGTGCAGAACACTGACATTACCCAACTTCAAGATTTACTATAAAGCTACAGTCATCGAGACAGAGTAGCACTGGCAAAAGAATAAGCATATAGATTAATAGAATCGAACTGAGAGCCCAAAAATAGACCTACATAAATATAGACAAATAATCTTTGACAAAGCAACAAAGGATAGCATTAGAGAAAAAATAGTCTTTCAACAAATGGTGCTTGAACTAATGGACATCCACATGCAAAAAAATTAATCTAGACACAGACCTTGCACCCTTCACAAAATTTAATTCAAAATGGAACATAACATAGATCTAAATGTAAACTATAAATCAAAAAAAATTCCTATAAGATAATGGAAGAGAAAATCTAGAATGACCTTAAGTTTGGAGATAACTTTTGACTGAAATTTAAAACTTCTGCTCTGCAAAAGACATTTATGAGACTAAAAAGACAAGCCACAGATTGGGAGAAAATATTTGCAAGGTAGTGTCTATTAAAGGACTGATATTCAAAACATACAAGTTAATATTGTTTAAAGTAGGGGCACCTGGGCGACTCAGTCATTAAGTATCTCCCTGGGCTTGAGCCATGCTCCCGAGGTCCTGGGATGGAGCCCTGCATCGGGCTTCCTGCTCAGCGGGAAGCCTGCTTCTCCCTCTCCCTCTCTCCCTACTTCTGTTCCCTCTCTCACTGTGTCTCTGTAAAATAAATAAAATCTTTAAAAAAAAAAAAAACCTCAACAATGCGGGGCACCTGGGTGGCTCAGTCGGTTAAGTGTCTGACACTTGACGTCAGCTCAAGTCTTCATCTCAGGGTCGTAAGTTCAAACACTGCATTGGGCATGGAGCCTACTTAAAAAACAAACAAAAAAAAAACCTCAACAATAAGAGAAGAAATAACTCCATCTTATTTATTTATTTTTTAAATTTATTTGTTTGACAGACAGAGATCACAGAGAGAGAGGAGGAAACAGGCTCCCCGCTGAGCAGAGTCTGATGCAGGGCTCGATCCCAGGACCCTGGGATCATGACCTGAGCCGAAGGCAGAGGCTTAACGCACTGAGCCACCCAGGCGCCCCGAAATAACTCCATTTTAAAATGGTCAAAAGATCTACACAAACATCTCACCCAAGAAGATATGCAGATGACAAATAAGCATATGAAAAGATGGTCAACATCACGTGTCATTAGAGGGGTGCAAATTAAAACACAAAATGAGATACCACTATACACCTATTAGAATGGCTAAAATCCAGAAGATCAAATGCTGTAAAGGATATGAAGCAATAGCAAAGCTCATTATTGTTGGTGGAAAAGCAAAATGATACAGCCACTTTGGAAGAGGCTGGCAGTTTCTTACAAAACCAAACATTTTTTTATCATATGATCCAACAATTACACTCCTTGGTATTTACCCATATGAATTGAAAACTATATCCACACAAAAATCGGCACATGAATGTTTATAGCAGTTTTATTCATCACTGCCAAAACTTGGAAGCAATCAAGAAAACCTTCAGTAGGTAAATGGACTATGGTATATCCAGACAATGAAATGTTACTCCGCACTAAAAAGAAACGAGCATCAAGCCATGGAAAGGCATGGAGGAAGCTAAAATGCTTATTACGAAATGAAAGAAGCTAATCTCAGGCTACATGCTGTGTGATTACAACTATGCCATTCCGGAAAAGGTAAAATTATAGAGATGGGAAAAGATCCAGAGGTTGCCAGGGGCTCAAAGGAAAGGAGCCAGGGATGAATGGATAGAGCACGTTCAGGGCAACAAAATTATTCTGTATGATATCATATTCGTGAATACATTGATTGTACATTTGTCAAACCCACAGAACATCTACAATAAAAAGCATGAACTGTAAAGTAAAGTGTGGATTTTAATTCAAATGATGTAACAATACTGGCTCATCCATTACAACAAGTGTACCAAACTAAAGCAAGACATTAATTAATAGGAAGAGGAGGCAGTAAGGGGATATATGAGAGCTCTCTGTACTTTCCATTCAATTTTTCTGTAAACCTAAAACTTCCCTAAAAAATAAAGGCAATTATTTTTGAAAAAATATTTTAAAAGCCATCCATGTCACCACATCTTTCTCATAGAAGCTGGGGGGTGAGGACCTGGGGAGGAGAGTCTTTCTCTGCCTTGACAGAAGCAGAACTTTATATCTTTTATACTAGTACTTAGAATAACCTACTGAGATTCTCAACTAGTAAGAAAATATACCACACTCCAAGAGTTAATTAAGCAAATACAAGGCTGTAGAGCCAACTAGCCTGAAAATGAAGCATGAATAGGCCTTCAAGAAATTACATCCACTATTACTGGTAAATAGAAAATATCCTCCAACTGGCCCCTAAAAATAGTAAAGGAGAGAGGGCCTAAGAGGTAAAATTGCAACTAACCACAATAAACAGTCTGAAACTCATCCATCTTCTCATTAACTCTCTCCCCGTTAATAAAAGAAGGTTCTCTGAATAGGAGGAAAGTGAAAGAAATAGTTAAGCTCAGTTGATTTCAAGATGGAGTCTGTGTTGGGCACAGAAGAGAAATTTAAAGAATATGTACCACCCTAAAATATACATATGCACATATATATATACACTACCTTGACTTTGTGTAAGGTACACAACTTGCAAATAAGGTGTAATGTGCAGCCACCACGAATAAAACTTCCAGAAGACATAAGGAAATCATTCCTTTGATTCCCATTCAGATTTCTCTCTAAAAACTAGCCACATTAAGAACTTTATGTCTAAGAATACATTTTGTTAGCGGCTATAGATCGTTAAACAAAACAAACAACAATGGGCGCCTGGGTAGCTCAGTGGGTTAAAGCCTCTGCCTTCGGCTCAGGTCATGATCTCAGAGTCCTGGGATTGAGCCCCGCATCAGGATCTCTGCTCAATGGGGAGCCTGCTTCCTCCTCTCTTTCTGCCTGCCTCTCTGCCTGCTTGTGATCTCTCCCTCTCTGTCAAATAAATAAATAAATAAAATCTTTTGTGTGTGTGTGTGTGTGTGTTTGTAAATAAATAAAATCTTAAAAACAACAACCACAACAACAAAAGAAACCCTCTATACAAGTGTCATCCGAAGAAAGTTCATAAATGGTTTTATGAGTTCACAGAAAGTAGTAGTTATCATACCTGGCACATAAAAGGGAAAAATGTTTCTATTTAAAAAAAAAAAAAATTAAAGAAGCATTGCCCAGGAAAGGTATGTCACATTATTTTCTTAAAAAGTAACTCATTAAGAAGGTCTCTATAAAAACATATTTTACAAATATGTGGGATGTGTTTGTTTCTCTACTGAAACAAGAACTAACTTGAGAGAAGGGCATATTAACACATTCTGAAAAGAGAGATAATTAACATATTGGAAACTAACATTTTTGGCACATGGGACCTACAGCAAGAATGTCTATCCTCTAGTCATGAGTCATGGACTAGGCTGCCTCTATTGTGAAGCAATCTTTCAGTAAAAGGAGCAGCACGGAAGAATACAGCAGATGAATAATGACTTGGACAACTTCCCAGGAAGAAATCATCATGAAGCTAGGTCTAAAACAGCTAGACAGTAGATACTATACATTGTGCTAATGCTCTCTTTTCTTAATCACCCCTACTGTTTAGTTAACAGCAGAGGGTGAAATTCAGTCTTTAGTTCTGTCTAAAGTTTTCTATTTGGTATGGATTTTAGTAATACTGAATAAAATCATACAACTTGTTCTTAAATTTTGTGAATTATTTAATTCATTATTATAAATTATTTGTGATGACATTCGTGTGAAGATTTCTCACCTGTCACATACCCACCCCAGCACACACACACAATGACACCAGAAGGCAACACTCTGCTTTACCTTCTGCTGAAAAGTCTGCTACCTCCAACGCTTGAGGTCCATACACGAAGCCCTCCTGGTATCTATGAACACAGCAGAGGCAAAAGGCAGAGAAGTTTATGTAGATTTAAAGTTACACTGCCCAAAACACAAAATGCCAAATGCCTATCATAAGTCTATATATCTGCCAAGGAAATTGGATTTTAGATTTGACAGTGAGCACATCAATAATATATTGATAATATTCATAGTTCATTATATATTAGGTAGCTAATTATGTGGAAAAAAGTAAAAGTGGAGCCTTAATTAATGTATACTCTCACCAACAGAAGTGATTTATAGTCTCTGAAATACTAAAAGAACAACAAGTATGAATTCATATATGGTCAAAGCACAATTTAATTTTTTAAATTATGTGAGAGATGGGGCACTTGGCTGGCTCAGTTGGTACAGCATGCGACTTTTGATCTCAGGGTGGTGAGTTCAAGCCCCACGTTGGGCACTGAACGTACTTAAAAATAAATAAATAAATAAGTAAATAAATATTAAAAATAAAATTATGTGAAGAGCCAATACACACATAAGAATATATAAGAAATTAAGTAGAAAAATATTCTTCACAAAATGGAGTGTGATAGACCCTACAGCTCAAGGTAAATTCCTTCTTAGGACATGAGATTATTGGGGATACTGGAGAAAAACAACTGGAAACAGACCTGGAAGAGGACAAGGTAGAAGAAAAAGGGAAAAGTCAAACCGAAAAGATATTCTAATGCCAAGTTTGACAGTAATTTTGAAATGAGCAAGGTACTACACACGCTAGGCAGAAAGGGGGGAAATCTACCTTGTTCCAATATTATAAAATAAATATAAGCATGAAACATTAAAAGCTCATCAGAAAACTTCCATGAAAAAAAATTAAGTATGTAATCAGGTAAAATATTTAGAACTCAGATTTCATCTCATTCTTTTCTAATGATAGGGATAAAAGATTGTAAAATGCAGCTCGGGTATGAGGGAATTAGATAAATTTTAGTAGCTATTAAATTTAAAAGAGGGCAGATGTTATCTTTATGTAGTATTTAGAGAGCCTTAAAAATGTCATCAAATAATTAGGAAAGAAGATACAAAGTATTGTCTTAAAACATGGTATGTCAAGAAAGAAACATAGCATTACAAAACATTGGCCCTAAAGTCAGGTGGCTTGAGTTCAAGTTCCAGATAAATCCTTCAGTTGCTTTGCAACATCAGGTAGCCCACTTAATTTCTTAGTACAATCAGAGTTGTTCCATGAGGGCTTCTTTACCATCTCACAGATTTACAAGGAATACCAAAAGAAAAAAGATTTTTAAAATCACAGAATGCTATATTTTGTAAGAATTTAAATCAGTGCATTTGACTTAAGTTAACAACTTAATAAAAGTGGTCATATAGGGGCCCCTGGGTGGTTGAGTCAGTTAAGTATCTGCCTTCAGCTCAGGTCGTGAGCCCAGGGTCATGGGATCGAACCCCGCATCGGGCTCTCTGCTCAGCAGGGAGTCTGCTTTTCCCTCTCCCTCTGCTGCTCCCCCTGCTTGTGCTCTCTCTCACTCTCAAATAAATAAAATCTTAAACAAACAAACAAAAAAGGTGGTCATATAGAGGGAATACAGAGTGCCAAGCCAAGGAATTTGGAGAACCAGATGGGGAAGATGGCCCAAAGCAAAAAAGACTGAGTTGGCCAGAAGAGCCTAAAGTACTTGTCAGAGCTAAATGGCAGCAGAAAGGTCACCGTCCCCAAGAGAGGGTTGTATCATATTACTGATTTAGCATTTTGCCCAGCACTATCTGCCTCAGATTTATCTTAAGTCCCAAACAATCTTAGAGACTGCGCCTTTCTTTAAAGTGCTGCTTGTGACTGTCTAAACAAACTGACAGGATCTGAGACACAGGAACTTCCTGCGTATTGCATATATTTCTAAAAACCAAACAGATAAAATCCCACCCAATAAAACAATAATGGCAGCAAACTCTTCTATAGAACGTATGATGTGCCGGACACAATTCTAAGAGTTCCACGGGCATGAGGTCATTTGGTCTTCATAACCCGGAGATTTTATCCTCACTTTACAAATAAAGAAACTGAGACCCAAGACCTTAAGATGCTTGCTTAAACACACACAGCCAGAAGTAGCAGATGTGCAATTCAAACACACCACTTCAAAAGCCACACTCTTCGTCACTGTGTCATACAGTCTACGGAATTAAAGTCATACAAGCCAGGCACTTAGCTACTGTAAGAAACCACATAATAATAAATATTCAATTTCTTCATAAATGTTCAATTGAATTCAGTGTAGTCCATCATGCTATATAGATCCTTTAGCATTTGCAACATTTTCCCAGAAAATTAAAATTGAAATGATTGTTGTAGAAAATATGGAAAAAAAAAGAGAGAAATGCTTATGAGCCCAGTCATGAAATAGATAGATAGATAGATACCTCCAAATAACAGTAAAATAATACTAGTGTTAGACTAGCAAGATTGAGTGATTTTGTTCCTTTTTTTTTTTTTTAACTACTGCCATGTGGAACACTTGGCTGGCTCAGTCAGTAGAGCATGCTACTCTTGATCTCAGGTTGTGAGTTGAAGCCCCAAGCTGGGTGTGAAGCCTACTTAAAAATAAATAAATAGGGAAACCTGGGTGGCTCATCCAGTTAAGCATCTGACTCTTGATTTGGCTCAGTTCATGATTTCGGGGTCCTCAGAGCCCCACATCAGGCTCCCCACTCAGCCTCTCCCTCTGTCCCTCCCCCTGCTCTCTCTCTAAAATAAATAAATAAATATTTTAAAAATTAATTAAATTGTTGCCATGTGATTATATAACTCACTCTTAAACATTTTATAAGCTTCAAAAAAACTCAACATAATGAGATAGTACCACATGCCCATTAAGATGGCTACTACCAATTTTTTTTTAAAAGAGGAAAATAAGTGTTGGTGAGGATGTGGAGAAATGGGAACCCCTGTGTACTGTTGGTGAGAATGTAAAATGGTATAGCTGCAAGAGAAAACAGTATGGCAGTTCCTCAAAAAATTAAAAATAGAATTACCATATTATCCCACAATCCACTTCCAGGTAGAGCCCAAAGGATTCAAGGCAGGGATTCTCAAGGAGACATTTATATGCCCATGTTCATAGCAGCATTATTCATAATAGCTAAAAAGTGGAAGCCACCCAAGTCCCCACTGGTGGATGAATGGATAAACAAATTGTGGTATACTTGGGGCATACCTCCTGTAATCTCCAATGATGGAGGCACCCACTTGACTGGGAAGATCATACAAGCCCTAATGAAAGCCTGGCAAACTTCTTGGAATTATCATTGCCCGTATCACCCTCAGTTATCAAGCAAGGTTGAAAGAATGAATCGGATCCTCAAACTTAAAACTTCAAAACCTGCAAAAGCTACTGGACTTCCCTGGCTAAGCAACTGCTTTTCATCTTGCTGACTGTTCCCAGTATCCCCTTTGGGAAACGAATTCATTCCACACAAGAAAATCGCCAGCAGACCAATGTCTGGCATACCACCTTCCGCTGATCCCTTGTTGCTTCAGGCCAGTATGACCAGCTACTTTAAGTCTCTAATGTCTCACGCTCAAGCCTATTATTAACAGGTTAAGCCATCCCAGATCCCATTTCAAAGGATCCTGTTGGTCACAGTCTGGTGACGGTGAATTCCAGAAATATCACCAGGGGATCACAGCCCTAAAACCTTATTGCAAGGGATCTTACCAAGTGCTCCTGACCACTGACAATGCTGCAAAATTAAAAGGCATTGAACCTTGGATACGCATCTCACAGAAGGCTCCAGCCAACACACACTACGTACAGACACTAGAGATCTCCAAATCAATTTGAAGAGGAAGAGAAGTAGCTGACATCAAGGTAGACGGTTTCCACCCAAGACGATGGATCAAGCCTTCATACTTTAACTAAACATGAAACTTTCTCCTTTTCCTTTCCTTTCCTCTGGCATGGGCCTGGAAAGATTTTATCCTCATCTTTATCTCCCAGGTCATTGCTAAGGGAGTTCTGGTAAGTAGAACAACCTTTTGTTTCAGGCTGGGAGAAAATCTAACTATGCCCCTATTTTTTTTTTTAAGATTTTATTTATTTATTTGACAGAGAGAAATCATCAGTAGGCACAGAGGCAAGGCAGAGAGAGAGAGGAAGAAGCAGGCTCCCTGCCAAGCAGAGAGCCCAATGCAGGACTCGATCCCAGGACCCTGAGATCATGACCTGAGCCGAAGGCAGAGGCTCAACCCACTGAGCCACCCAGGTGCCCATATGCCCCTAATTTTTTCCAAGCAAAATGAGATATCTCACTGGAAGGTTCCCCTCAACTTACACTGCTAGTTTAAAAGGGACCTATCAGGAGATAGTCATGATTCAGGATCCACTTCTTTGACAGGTCCCTATTTCCCTGGTTAGGGATAAATGTAATGAGGCTATGATCAAAAACTTCTTCATTCTTAAAATTATTGCAAAATCTGCTGCTAAAGTAATAGCTGCCCCCCCCCAAAAAAATCCTTAGACTTTCTAGTCAAAGTTGTTCTTGATAATAGGATAGTTCTTGGTTATCTTTTAGCTGAGCAAGGAGGTGTCTGTTACAGCCAACACCAGCAGTTACACCGGGATTAATATTTCTGGGGAAGTTGAAACTTCACTACTAAGATCACTCAGCAGGCCATTTGTCCAAAAAAGGTGACTCCTTCAGGGGGTCTCTCTTTGATCTACATGATTTTGACTTGTTTGGGTCTTGGGGACCATGGCTTTGAAATGCCCTCCAAACACTGGAAATTATCCTGTTTACAGTAATCATAATACTCTCCCTGGCAAATTGTATTCTCACAAAGGCTCTAAGTTGAATGACTGCAGCCATCAACCACCAAGCAAATGATCTCCTCAGAAAAGGAACAAAGAGAATGACTGACTTAAAAACTGCAAACCTTAACTTGTTACTTGTACATATCACAGAGATTAAGCCAAAAAAAAAAAAAAAAATCATGATCTATGAATACCACACAAAAAAACTGCAACAACTGTGGGAACTTTCCAGAGCAGTAACCAAGAGTGCTACTCATGCCTTATATTATGAACACATCTCTCAGTTAAATCACGAGTGTGATCCCTAGGTGATAACTGTTAAAAAGAAAATCAAGGGTGGGGGAGGCGGGAACCCTGGGTGGCCAAGTCAGTTAAGTGGCTGAGTCTTGATTTTGGCTTAGGTCATGATCTCAGGGTCATGAGGTGGAGGGCTGCCTCAGGCTCTGTGCTCAACAGGGAGTCTGCTTGAGGATTTCTCTTCCACTGTCCCTTTCCCCTTCCTCACACATGCGTGTATGCCCTCTTGCTTCCTAGCACTCTCTCTCTCTCTCACTCATTCTCTCTCCAAAATAAATAAATAATTCTTTTAAAAAAAAAAGAGAGAGAGAAGAAAAGAAAAAGAAAAAAGAAAATCACAGGCCCCCAAACGGCATCACTTTGTTTAAGGCCCCAAGTCAGTAAACCAGGGCTTAATACCAGATCTAATTATAGTCTCAACCTCCAATGTCTTTTTTTTTTTTAAGATTCTATTTATTTATTTATTTGGGAGAGAGAGAGAGAGCAGGGGGAGGGGGAGGGAGAGGCAGACTCCACACTGAGCGCAGAGCCGAACAAGGGGCTCAATCCCAGGACCCTGAGATCATGACCTGAGCTAAAGTCAGATGCTTAACCAACTGGGCCACTCAGGAGCCCCTCAACCTCTAGTGTCTTAACTGGTCAATTATAAATTTTCTGACTGGCACCAATGAGGTAATACGTGCCATGGGCCTTCTCTATCCCCCAAAGGAAGATGAGGTAATCTGAATAATATGCCCCCCAGCCCATTACCTTACAGGCAAGTTATCTTACCTGAAACTGTCCTTTCTTCTCTTTTCCTTATAACTTCCTTGCCCCACACTCTTTCCTATAAAAACCTTCCATCTTGTTCTACTCCTCAGTGCACCTCTCTACTTGCTAGAAGGGATGCTGCCTGATTCATGAATCAGTTAATAAAGCCAATTAGATCTTCTTTTTTTTTTCTGACACACACTACAACATAGATTAACCTTAAGAACATGCTAGATGATATAAGGCACAAAAGGACAAATACTGTGTTATCCTACTTCTACTGAGACACCTGGAGTATAGGCAAATTCATAAAGACAGAAAGTAGGATGGTGGTTGCCAGAAGCTAAGGGAAGGGGAGAAATGAGTTAAAGGTACAGGGTTTCAGTTTTGCAAGATGAAGAGTTCTGTGAAGGATGGTGGTGATGGCACACAAAAATATGAATATATTTCATGCCACTGTACACTTAAAAATGATTAAGATGGGAGTGCCTGGGGGGGTCAAGTCGGTTAAGAGTCAGACTCTTAGTTTCAACACAGGTCATGATCTCAAGGTCGTAAGACTGAGCTCCACACTGGGCTCCATACTCAGCCCAGAATCTGCTTAAGATTCTCTCTCCCTCTTCCTCTGCCCCTCTACCTGAGGGAGAGAATCTCAAGCAGACTCCACACTAGGTGCAAGCCCCACCAGGGGCTCAATCTCATGACCCTGAGATAATGACCCTGAGATCACAACCGGAGCTGAAACCAATAGTCACTTAACCAATGTGCCACTGAGGCGCCCCTACCTCATCATTTAAAAAAGTAGTATGTGCTCAGGACGCCTGGATGGCTCAGTTGGTTAAGTGGCTGCCTTCGGCTCAGGTCATGATCCCAGCGTCCTGGGATCGAGTCCCACATCGGGTTCCTTGCTCGGCAGGGAGCCTGCTTCTCCCTCTGCCTCTGCCTGCCTCTCTGTCTGCCTGTGCTTGCTCTCTCTCTCCCTCTCTCTCTGACAAATAAATAAATTTAAAAAAAAATTTTTTAAGTAGTATGTGCTAACTGTATAAACTTAAAGTATAAAGAAGAAAAATAGAAACATTATTTCCTCCCCCAGAAAAAATACATTGTAAATCCCCTTTTAATGTATATTACTACCCAGTTGAAAATGTCATGCAATTTTTTAATGTAATTTCTATTGATGCCATTCTTATCAGTGTTCATCCTCTTTAGCACCAAAATATTTAATTTTATGAAAAGCTTAGTTGGAGAGAATCTCTTTAACTGAAAGGCTAAAATAATTTAGGCATAATTTTTGCTCCCAGAACTTGAATAGAATGGTATCAAAATAATGGCTTCAGAAGCACCTGGGTGGCTCAGTCGGTTAACCGTCTGCCTTCAGCTCAGGTCATGATCCCAGGGTCCTGGGATCCCTGCTCAGAAGGGAGTCTGCTTCTCCCTCTCCCTCTCCATCTGTATGCTCATACACAATCTTCTCTCTCTCTCTCTCTTTCTCTCTTAAATAAATAAATAAATCCTCAAAAAGCAATCATAATAAGGGCTTCAATCCTCTAGTTTTCCCAGAATACATTCTCTACTTAGTTACCAAACACATTCTTGCATTTCTAGACTAGCAATCAGATCTCTTCTGTAAGATACTACAAGTATTATTACTTAACTGTTATATTAAATTGGTCTCCCCAGCTCCATTCTCAATCCTCTTTGTGGCAGATACTGCTGGCTGTCTCTATACCCACTCTCTCTTTTCTCAGTAACAGACCCCGGCTTTATTCTGGGTCGCATGCCCCCAGGTAAAGGTGCCCCCTTTTCGGCCTTCCCAGCTGCTACAACTGGTCAATGAGCTGGAAGTGGAAGTCACGAATGTGACTTCCAGGAAAGCTACCTGAAGGGAAGTGACTCAGCTGGGAGTGTGTCTGTTACTGGGACATGATGGATAGCAATCCGGGAGTGATTCTGTACCACGAGGTAATGGAAGCCATGCCAAAGGACAGGGAAGCAAACAGGAAGAACCCAGTCCTTGATGACTCCAGCTTCATCTTACTAACGACTGGTAGCCTTCCCGTACCACCCTGCCTTTGCCCAAGCTGCTTGCGATGTCCTTTTCCTCAATCTTTCTCCACCTGTTCTTCAAGTCTCAGCTCTTCCAAAAAGCCTGCCGGCTGCACCGGCCACTGACACGGGCGCAGACAACACTTTCATGCACCAGCTATGGACAGTCTTCCTTCTCTATGTTCTCCTTTTCTGTGCAGGTCCTATAGAATTTTTCAATGATAATGTAATGTTGGTTTTCTTTTCTGCCTTTGTCACTGAGATCACAGTCCTTGAGGACAGAAACCATCAGTAATTCTTTGGCATTCCATAGCCCTTAACACAGGGTCTAGAGTACACAGAAGTACTCAGTAAGTGTAGGGTGAATGAATGAAGTTCAGAGAAACAGTCATTCGTAAGCCCTTTAAAAATTTAATATCCTCAGACTTTTTTTTTTTTTTTTGGTGGGCAACAAAGCAAAGTTTATTGATAGTACAAGCTCCAGAAGAGGGAGGGGACCCACAAGGGTTGCCCATCCTCAAACATTTAAAAGCACACTGTTGGGACACCTGGGTGGCTCAGTTGGTTAAGCAGCTGCCTTCGGCTCAGGTCATGATCCCAGCGTCCTGGGATCGAGTCCCACATCGGGCTCCTTGCTCGGCAGGGAGCCTGCTTCTCCCTCTGCCTCTGCCTGCCACTCTGTCTGCCTGTGCTCGCTCTCTCTCTCTCTCTCTCTCTCTCTAACAAATAAAATTTTTTTTAAATCTTTAAAAGCACACTGCTGCCTTCATTTCAAATCACAAAAATCCTGATATCATGGGATATATCAGAAGACATCAGGATTTTTTGCCAGTTGGTAACACTGTACTTAATTTCCTACCTATAAAATATCATTTCTCTTCCAAAACAAACCAAGTATCTTGAGTGAATAAGTAAATCTATATATGTAAACAACTTGTGAGGTGTTCAAGAAAAAAAAAGCAATAGAGAACATTTTCTCTCTTTGCAAGACATCCTTCTAACACATATTGAGGGCTATTTATGTGCCAAGCATTATACTAGGCAGTTACAGAACAGAATAATGAGCTCTTTGAAAAAGAAAAAGCCCCAAAAAACTGTGAGTGCATCTATCCCCATCTCCACGCAATGAGAAGGCTTAACGGAGATGGCCTTTAGAATATTTTTATTTTTAGAAGAGAGACTTCAGTTTTCCATTTTTTTATGAACTCAAGCTTGTTTTTAGGTAAGACAGAAGAAGCCAGTGTCTTTTAGCGCCCACTATGCAGCACTGTACCAGGTTCCAAACATACATGATTTCAACTAAGCTTCACCAAAGTTCCGTGAAAAAAAAAAAAAAAAGTTCCATGAGATGGTTCTTCACTTCCTTTTAAAGGCTAAGTAGTACATGATCTGTGAAAGTTAGACAGCTAGGATCTGAACTCAGAAATGTGTACCTCTAACAACGGTTGTCCATTACATGCTCGCTCTTAAACTCTTAGATATAAAATATAGGAGCCACAAGAAAGTTACCAATAAATAACTCACCAGTTAACTAAGCTTTCATATGCTTCATCACTATTTACAACATTTTGGTTGGGTGCAAGGAAGCCACTTTCTTTTTTTAAATTTTATTTATTTATTTAACAGAGATCACAAGTAGGCAGAGAGGCAGAGAGAGAGAGCGAGGAGGAGGAAGCAGGCTCCCTGCTGAGCAGAGAGCCCAATGTGGGGCTCGATCCCAGGACCCTGGGATCATAACCTGAGCCGAAGGAAGAGGCTTTAACCTACTGAGCCACCCAGGTGCCCCAGGAAGCCACTTTTTAAATGATGAGAAAAAAACTAACTTTGAAGAGTGCCTAGCTGGCTCAGTCAGAAGCACATGCAACTCCTGATCTCAGAGTTGTGAGTTCAGGCCCCACACTGGGCATGGAGCCAAATATATACAGATAGATAGATAGATAAAACAACTGATAGAACCAAATCTATCTCCAACCTCCATCCCAAGTGCTTACACCAGCTCTCCTATATTACTTATTGCTGTTTCTATCATAATTTTATACATTTTTCTTCTTCTGTGTAGAATACAGAGATGTAACAATAATTTTGATTCTGTTCCTAATAGTCAAATTGCCTCCCACTGGTAGTTATGATAAAGTCTATAATCTAAGAATAAATTCTCATTTATCTCATTTTGTGCATGCTATTCCTACTGTAGCCTACAGTCCCACAGCTATACTAAGACACTAAATTCTTTTCTTCTAATCAAGGAAACTGATGTTTTTATTTTTTTTAAGATTTTATTTATTCATTTGACAGACAGAGATCACAAGTAGGCAGAGAGGCAGGCAGAGAGAGAGAGAGAGGAGGAAGCAGGCTCGCCGCTGAGCAGAGAGCCCAACGCGGAACTGGATCCCAGGACCCTGAGATCATGACCCAAGCTGAAGCCAGAGGCTTTAAACCACTGAGCCACCCAGGCGCCCCGAAACTGATGTTTTTAAAAGGATAAAATAAGATGATGCTTTGTATCCACAGCCCACGAGATGATATTCAAGGAAGACAATGCAAATTACTACATCTGGGAAGGGGGTGGAGGAGTAAAGAAAAACAAAGCAAGGACCCTGGATAAATTTGCAGCATCATTTTTCAGAGTACAAGACCTTTACCTGAAGTATTATAAATTTTCTTATCAAGTAAAAGCATAATAAAGTTAAACTTGAAAACAATGGGAATATCCACATTACTTTCCCTCCTCCTTTTAGCATGAAAATTCCAAAGTTGGCCACTTCTTTAAAAACACATAATTGGGCGGGGGGGGGGGAGATATGGATATTGGGGAGGGTATGTGCTATGGTGAGTGCTAGGAAGTGTGTAAACCTGGCGATTCACAGACCTGTACCCCTGGGGCTAATAATACATTATATGTTCATAAAAAAAATTTTTTTAAAAACACATAATTGGCTTTGCCTTCCTTCAGTTTCTTCTACCATGTAACAAGTACCAACAATCAAATGGAAATTAGACACTCTGTAAACTCTTCTTCTGATTAAAAATTACATGAAATTCTCTTTCAAATCATATAAAATACAGAAACAAAGCCTAGATTTATAAAAATATGAACCAAACACATGGAAAAAAACCAGAATGTTCTTTCATTTCATTGTGTAATTGGGTCAAAGGAAAGCAGCAAACAGCGCTACCCAATACAGACTTCTACCTAGAGAAAAAGATAGGGAGGGCGCCTGGGTGGCTCAGTTGGTTAAACGTCTGCCTTCAGCTCAAGGTCATGATCCTGGGGTCCTGGGATGAGTTCCACATCAAGCTCTTTGCTCGGTGGGGAGCCTGCTTCTCCCTCTGCCTCTGCCATTCTCTCTCTCTCTGTCTCTCATGAATAAATAAATAAGATCTTTAAAAAAAAAAAAAAAATTTTTAAAGAAAAAGATAAGAAAAGAGGAACAAGGATAAAGACAGTTCAATGGGTTACAATGGTTGAAAAGCAAATCTAAGGATTTTCATACTTTTTGTGCCACATTATACAGTCTTGGCTCTATTAAAAAGAACAAAACTATACTGTTCTTAGCTGTGATAATGATATTATGGTTATGCAGCAGAATGTGCTTATACGTGGGAGAGGCATGTTAAAATATAAAAGGCTACAGTGCCATGTTTAATCCCATCTGAAAAAACAAGAGAGGGCAACATTAATGACCTAAGTCTTTCTCACCTGGGAACAAATGACTTCGCTCCATAAACCCTGCCCGCCATTAACCAACCAATCACCTTTTAGCTAACTGGATACAGAGGATCCTTCACTGTGTCCCAGAACTCAGAGTCCATGCTAACACTGCATTACTGTGAAGATGCCAATGGGCCAAGGTTTCATATCATGAATTCTACAGCCTTTGTTTCCAAAGAGGAGAAACAGAACAGAATCTGGTGAAAGCAAGATCCTACTCAGAGACCTAGAGAGCCCTTAATCAGAAGTCAAATAACCTCTGCCAGTAACTTGCCCAAGTGTCCCCTTTACCCCAGTCCAATCCCAGTTCCTCAAAATAAAAATTTAAAGACTGCAACAAGAACTTTGTGAAATGTAAAAATTATGCCTCAGTTACACACCAACAGAGAAGCTGCTAACCTTAAGTAACTCAAGAGAGGAACAAATAGAAAGACAAAAGGGCAAAATATAATATATAATAGCTCTTATCTGTCAAAATAGAATTGAATTCTTATGTTTATCCTCCCCTTCTAAATAAGCCTGGAAACACAGGATAAAAATAAGAACAAAGGACACATTTTCCACTAGAATTATGCCATTGGCAAAACTGCTATTTTTCCTTTTACGCCCCCTTCAAATGACCCCACAATTTGGTCCCAAGTTCTCACACCTCTGGTCCTCTCCACCGTCCACACCAGTGCAAAACTCATCACGAAATTCCCCACCGTCAGTCTACACACCTAACTCTTGGCAGTGGAGATCTCTCAGGAATGCCGACATTTTATATTAATTGTCTGCACTTTACAACAAGTATGTGTTCCTTTTACGATCAGAAAAAAAAAAAAATACCATATCCATTTGGGGAACTATGACAATCTATTCCCTTTGGAATCTATTACTCCATTTCTCCATCAGGTTAAAGGCCAAGTTCTGAAGCCAGGCACACGATGATCATGCCATGATCATTAACTTAACTTTGAAGTGGTTCAGAAATACATAAACACATTTACAGAGAAAGCAAATACAGCAATCTGTTAACTGTTTAATCTGGATCTGGGGATGGCAAACTACAGCCCAGGCCAAATGCTGCTGTGCCTGTTCCTGTAAATAAAGTTCTGTTGAACACTGCCATGTCCATTCCTTCACCCGTTGTCTATGGCTGCCTACTCACTACAACTACAGACCTGAGAAGCTGTGACAGAGACTGGATGGTCTCCAAAATCTAAAGTATTTGCTGGCCCTTTACAGAAATACAGAAAACATCTGGCCCTTTACAGAAAAAAAAAATTGCTAACTCCTGGTCTAGACAGTGGACATACAGGTGATCATAACAGGACTAAGTCTTTAATAAAATTCCCTGTATGTTGGGGCACCTGGGTGGCTCAGTCAGTCAAGTGTTTACCTTCGGCTCAGGTCACGACCCCAGGATCTTGGGGTCGAGCACTACACTGGACTCCCTGCTCAAAGAGGAGTCTGCTTCTCCTGCTTCTTCCTCTCCCTCTAACTATCGCTCCCCCTGCTTGTTCTTCTCTCTGACTGTCAAATAAATAAATAAAATCTTTAAAAAAAAAATTTCCCTGTATGTTTGAAAGTTTTTATAATCAGGTTTTAAAATCAAAAGTCAGAAATATATACAATTTTATACATGAGTCTTTTGATTTCTCAAGAAAACAGACAAATACAGAAAGAGATCTTTGAGACAGAGAGCTTGGATACAATCATAATACTGGTATGAAACTGCAAAGAGTTATTATGCAGGTTTTAGTGCAAAAGGGAGAACTTTTTAAAACACCATTTGATGATATCTATTTTCAAACACAGCTACCCTAGTAGAGATTTATGCTACAGAAATACACAAGTATGAAAAGATTAATAGTGATATAGCATGGCTTGTCATCTGCCAGAGCCTGTTTCAAGCATTCCACGTGTCACGCAGTCCTCAGACACAGTTAATTTGCCCAAGTCAAACACCTAAAAACTGGTACAAATGGGATTATGAATCCATATAATAGTACTTCAAAGTCCAATATTAATTGCCAAACACACTGCCTTATGAAAAAAGTATAAGGAGGAAATGAATGCGAAATACCCAAAAGATGAATACAAACAGTGAATTCACAAATGAAGATGTTAAAACTCCCTGGTAATAAAATAATAATAATAATATCAATAAGGGTGAAATATCATCTGCCTAAGAATTTAGGTAAGTAGGCAAAAGCCAATGTGGGCAAGAACAAAAAGAAGAGGACTGAGCCCTTTTGATGGTACAAATTGGCTCAACCTACCTGGAGAAAGAGTGTGATGATACAGTCCTAAATTTGAAACAGGCATACCATGTGATCCAACAATTCTGCTTCTAAGAATTTATTTGAAAGAGATAATCAGACAAGTGGGCAAACATATTATGCATTATTCAGTGAAAAAAACTAGAAACCACCTAAATATTCATAAATAGGGGATCAATCATATTAAAATATTGCCAATGAAATACAATAAAACAAGATGATTAAATAGATCTATGTTCCTATAGATCTATAGAAAGATAACCTCATAAAGCATTTAGATTAAAAAAATAAGATTAGGGGCGCATGGCTAGCTCAGTCCATAGAGCATGTGACTCTTGATCTCGGGGTTGTGAGCTTGAGCCCTACACTGGGTGTAGAGATTACTTAAAAATAAAATCTTTAAAAAAAAAAAAAAAGATTAGGGGCGCCTGGGTGGCTCAGCTGGTTAAGCGACTGCCTTTCGCTCAGGTCGTGATCTCAGGGTCCTGGGATGGAGCCCCACACTGCGCTCCCTGCTCAGCGGGGAGCCTGCTTCTCCCTCTCTCTCTACCTGCCTCTCTGCCTGCTTGTGATCTCTCTCTGTCAAATAAATAGATAAAATCTTTAAAAATAAAATTAAAATTACATATGTAAAATGATCTTACATTTATAAATTGTTTTTCTAAAGGCAAAATGTGTGTTTGTGTACATACCACAAATGGATAAAAAGATGTCAGAAAGAAAATGCACCAAAACACTAAGTAATTATCACATAATGGTAGGATTTTGAGTGTTTCTTACTTTCTCCCTTATAGCTTTCCTTACTATCTAATTACCTTTACAGATTGTGTACTTTTATAATTATTTTTAAAAGCACAGTCAATTGCTTTTTATAGCTCAATAATCACCATCTCCTTATTAATAACACACGTATAACCATTTCCTTGCTTGGAGTATGCAGTGTATATTTAAGTAAGAAATTAAGAAGAAAAAAAAGAAATTCAGAACAGTTTATTCTTAAGGACTTCATGACGACCTAGAAATAAAAAGATACTAAAGAACCAATGATCATCAAAATTTCATGTTAAAAAAATTAATGGCAACAGGATTAACCCACATATTATTTATAGTATAAAAACATCACCAACTGAGGATTGCTGGGGGGAGGGGGGAGGGAAAGGGGGGTGGGGTAATGGACATTGGGGAGGGTATGTGCTATGGTTAGTGCTGTGAAGTGTGTAAACCTGGCGATTCACAGACATGTACGCCTGGGGATAAAAATATGTTTATAAAAAATAAAAATTTAAAAAAAAAATCACCTTCATTAATCCTCACAATTCATAAGGAAAAGACACTGTCCTACAGATTTTTATTTTCAGACCCTAATCCTTTCCAGTTCCTCCCAAGGTATTAAAAAACTTTTTATACACATTTAGAATTTATCTGGCCCACACAAGAACTGAAATCTCCTCCAGATTTCTGAGTTCATTTCTTCTTTCACCTCTATACCATGTATTTACCACTCATCTTACTAAACTAAAAACCACTTCTCTGTCTGGCTTACTCTTTGGTCTTCGAAATTCAGTTATCATGGGATTTCCCCATACTGGGAGGGTTTTTCAAGCACCCAAACCCTCATGGGTCAGTTCAGTGTCCCTCCTAGTAACCCCCACAGCATTCCATACATAGCTATATAAAACAATTCATAGCCCTGTACTGTAATCTATTTTATTTTTTTTCTCTAGATCATAAGGAAAGGAACTACGTCTTTTATCCTCACACTACTAATTCCTAAATAGGGTTTTTCAGTCAGTGCCAAATAAATAAGTGAAAGTATTGCTAATTATGCCATATATGTCTAATTTAGCCAAAAACACTGTAGTCCTAAAAGGCTGGAACCTTGTCACAGGTCCCCTACACTGAAAAAAAGAAAACACTGCCAGACCTAAATGTAAGAGCTGAAACTACAAAATTCTTAGAAGAGAACAAAGGAGTAAATCTTTGCAACCTTAGATCAGGCAGCAGTTTCCTATTATAAGCAACAACAAAAGACATAAACTGGACATTATCAAAATTAGAAACTTTTATGCTTCAAAAGACACCACCAAGAAAGTGGAAAAGCAATCCAAAATGAGAGAAAATATTTACAAATCATAACTCACACAAGATCCTAGTATCCAGAATATATAAGTAACTCTTACACCCAACAACAAAAAGAATAAAAAGAAAACCCAATGAAAATATGAGCAAGGGATGGGGCGCCTGGGTGGCTCAGTGGGTTAAAGCCTCTGCCTTCGGCTCAGGTCATTATTCCAGGTCCTGGGATCAACCCCCGCATCGGGCTCTCTGCTCAGCCTGCTTCCTCCTCTCTCTCTACCTGTCTCTCTGCCTACTTGTGATCTCTGTCTGTCGAATAAATAAAATCTTTTAAAAAAAAAAGAAAAAGAAAATATGAGCAAGGGAATTGAATAAACATTTCTCCAAAGAATATACACACAAAAAGCCAAAAAGCACGAGAAGATATTCCACAGCATTAGTTATTAGGAAAATCAAAACAAAATCACAATGAAATGACACTTCACACCGACTAAGGATGACTAAAATCAAAAAGACAGACAAGGGGCACCTGGGTGGCTCAGTTGGTTAAACGTCTAACTCTTGATTTCAGCTCAGATCATGATCTCAGGTTATGAGACAGCCCTGGGTCCATCTCTGTACTCAGTGGGGAGTCTGCTTTAGATTCTCTCTCTCCCTCTCTAGAATAAATAAATAAATAAATATTGTTTTGAATGAAATAAAAATTAAAAATAAAAAAATAAAAGAATGATGTACAGTTGACCATAGAACACAGGTTTAAACTACATGGGTTCATTTATAGGCAGATTTTTTTTCAATGAATATATGTATAGTACTGAAAATGTATTTTCTTTCCAGTTTTCTTAATAACATTTTCTTTTCTCTACCTTACTATGTTATAAGAATACTGTATATAGGGGCGCCTGGGTGGCTCAGTGGGTTGAAGCCTCTGCTTTCGGCTCAGGTCATGATCCCAGGGTCCTGGGATCGAGCCCCACATCGGGCTCTCTGCTCCGCGGAGAGCCTGCTTCCTCCTCTCTCTCCCTGCCTGCCTCTCTTGCCTACTTGTAATCTCTGTCTGTCAAATAAATAAATAAAATCTTAAAAAAAAAAAAAGAATACTGTATATAAAACATACAAAATATGTGCTAATCAACTGTTTATGTTACCAGTACAGTTACAGGTCAACAGTAGGCTATTAGTATGGTCAAGTCTTAAAGGAATCAAAAGTTATATGCTGATTTTCAACGGCATGAGGATTGGTGTACCTAACCCTGGCATTGTTCAAGGGTCAGCTGTATTCATACATTGGACAGCATGGGTGAACTTTGAAAATATAATGCTGAGTGCAAGAAGCCAGACACAAACCACGTATAGTAGGATTTCATTTTTACGAAATATCCGTAAAATCCGACAAATCCATAGAGCCAGAAAGTAAAACAGTGCTCCTAGGAGCTAGGAGAATGGGGAAATAGAGAGTGACTGCTAATGGATACAGGTTTCTTATGGAATGATGAAATGTTCTAAAATTAGATAGTGGTAATGACTACACAATTCTGTGAATATACTAAAACGACTGAATTGTTAAAAAAAAAAAAAAAAAGCCTCTGCCAAGGTAGACCTAAATATATATTTCACTGATGAAAATGGCAGTACTTATCAATCAATATTTTAGGAAGTTTATAGAAAAGTGCATCCCCAAAAAAATGATAATTAATTTGCCTTCTTTAGTCTCTTCATTAAAGATTATCGATGCTCCATAAGCAAATAGTTCTCATTACCTTTATATTAGACTTCTTACAGATAAGAATGTTGGGGTAGGAATTAGAAAATAACAGAAATATACCAGACACTGAAA